>JAVTVY010018371.1:0-80661 GCA_036873755.1 Hanleya hanleyi
CATCCACTACAGTTCGGTTTTACAGCAAACATATCACCCATGTGTAGCGCCCTAGTCTTGCAAGAATCCGTCCTAGAGCTGAAGGCTAGAGGCTCTCCATCTTTTGTGGCTCTCCTGGATGCCAAAGCTGCCTTTGATACTGTACATCAGGAGTCCCTTTTCCGTAAGATCTACCTTGCCGGAGTTGAGGGACTGTTATGGACACTAACTACGGATATTCAGCGCAGATCCTCTGCTGAAGTTAAGTGGAATGGCAGACTCTCCAACCCAGTCTTGCTTAATCAAGGAGTACGACAGGGAGGTGTACTCTCCACCGACTTCTATAAAGTCTACATGTACATTAATGACTTATTGTATCGTTCCTGTTCTTCCGGGTTAGGAGCACGCATTGGAGATACACCCTGTGTCTTACCCACCTGTGCAGATGATGTTGCCCTCATTGCAAAATCCGATCACCAGCTGCAAGGTCTTCTGGACATCGCCGTTGACTACAGTACCTGCCACTTCTATGACCTTCAACCGTTACAAAGTGCCATCTTGTCCAACCAAAACGTCCATGACCATGTCTTCCAACTAGGCAGTAATTCAATACCGACCACCTCTGCTGCTGTCCATCTTGGAATGCATAGAGATCATTCCCTGGTGAAAGCATCTACGACTGTTTCGGCGAATGTGACTAAAGCTAGGAGAGCCTTGTATGCCCTAATGGGAGCTGGGTTGCATGGTGCCAATGGGCTAAACCCAATGTCATCGTCACATCTGTTGGACACTTACGTACTCCCTGTCTTGTTGCATGGAATGGATACCCTCATCCTTACCCAGGCTGACATATCTCAGCTTGAAAACTTTTACCGCTCAAACAGATATTGGGCGTACCAGACCGTGTTCCATTCCCTGCCCCCTACATACTGCTCGGCGTTCTACCAGTGGAACCCAGGATACACATCCGAATGCTGTCACTAATCCGTAACATTTGTGCTGACGAGGAAACTGCTCTCTTTGACAACTGTGTGCGCCAGGTTGTTATGATGGGGCATGAGAAAAAGAGCTGGTTCAGTGAAATCAGGAAAATCCTCGCCATGTATGACCTTCCATCTATCCATTCTCTCCTTGACTCGGCTCCCTCAAAATTCTGCTGGAAAAGACTCGTGAAGAAGGCTGTTAAATCCTACTGGCAAGAAAAACTTGTATCCCTGGCTAAGCTGTACACATCACTCAGATACATGTCACTCAGAGCTTTCACTGCCGGGAAACCACATATTGCAGTCTTCTCAGTTTCACCCAGCCTTACGGATGTTCGAGCTCTTCCCATCCAACTCAGAATCTTGACAGGGACATATGTGCTGCAATCAAATAAGGCAGTGTTCAATCAATATGCTGTCGACCTGTCCTGCCGTTTGTGTACTAAAGAAGCTGAGACTCGCACTCACTTCCTAGCTGTATGTGAAATGTTCAAATCCACTAGATTCAAGTTCCTGTCACTTCTACAGGTCTCTGTCTGCTCAGACTGCCTGAATCAACTTCGTATCATCTTTCCAATCTCCGAAATGACGGCAGCTTTCATCATTGACCCCTCAACGTTTCTGCGAGACTGCTCGTGTTTGACAACTGTAATGAGGGTTTTGAGACAATATATCTACACCCTGCATCATCGAAGAACTGAACTTCCGAACTCAATGTGAGGTTACTACTCTGGAGCGTGCTACTTGGAACAATCAAATGTCATCACTCCCTTTAACTGCAACTTACCTTTGCTTGACTGTGAATGCTTATGTACTCCTAACCAGGAGGTACTCCTACACAGAGGAGGGAACTATGAACTATGAACTATGAACATGGCAAACATATGATAAGTCTGCCATAAACTATTTTCTTCTGTATTTGTTAAGTGTTCTAAATAAAGTTTTTATCAACCAGTGATTTATGACATCCTTTCAGGAAAACACTCTAAAGTCAACCTCTGAATAGTATCCATTTTGTATTCATGCTCTAAAGCAGGAAATCTCTGTGAAAATGACATATGAACATATATAAGAATAGCAGAAAATATTTAACTTCACTAATATAGACCAGGTGAAACAAAATCTAGCAAAAATAGTTGACCAAACTATCTGCAGTAGCTGAATAACTTGAGGACTCTTTTCTTCTGTTCTTCCTCTCAAAGCCTAAAGCAGTTAAATAAACAACCAGTCACCCTGGCAACGGTACCAAATGTGCTCAAGTTTTTCCTGACTACAATACAGGACCATTAATCCCTACGGGACTAAATCGCCCCGTGAAAACATTGCACTATGAAATAATGTGGCTGATTTCCACAGCTGTGATCTGATCTTGTGTTGTATCCCACATGAGTGCCTCTCATGTTTGGTTGTTCACCTTGGTTCCTTGGCAAATCACTACCAACAGATAATTTCATTCGCTCTTTCAAACAGAGCAAACATGTGACGTATTAAAAGGCAGCCGGCATCGGGCCAAATACACAGTGGATCACATCGGTCTGTTAAGGGTAATTATCTAATGAAATTCAAAATTACCTTAGCTCACTAAGATTGTGAATTTCTTTCCAAAAATATAAAAATAAGAATAATTCACTGCATGAATATACATACAGTAATGAAATGAACGAGTTATCAATAAAGCACAGTGCATTTACTATTCAAGGAAATATCATATCAGCAACATCACGCACTACTGTGCAGTACAATTGAAATCTTCAACATCCATGCAGAACTTATCTGGTTCGATGTTCATCCAGCAAACCTGGGGTCAATGATGATATTTGTCAAATCATTTCCAAAAACAAAAATTCAAATTCAGCCAACTGGCAATGTTGTAGCTGGAAGATATCCCATAATTCATTGAGTATGTTCAGTTTATGAAGAGAAAACAAAATATGATTCAGTGGACGCGTTCTTTCAATTGCTCAACAATCCAATGGCAAATTAGTTTCATAAATGACATTAACCAATCAACAATCTTGTAACTGAAATATTAGCCATGTTGCGGTATGTTTCTAAAGAGGCTCATCATGCTCATCCTTATATCATTACATCAAAAACAGAATTTTGAGATTTTGTGAATTATGTACACCAATGCAGTGTTCATGGTGGCAGCCTGTAAGGCCTTGGATTTGATTCATTGTGAAGGTACTCCGGACACGTTTTATTTAATTTACTATATTCGATGTATATATGTAGGCGGATTGTTCTCCTCCATAAATGTATGATTGAGTTATTTTGTGATAACCCATCATTGTCACAGGTGTGGTAAATGTGACTGAAATTCAAATTTTCATTCTCGTTGATCATATATTATACACAGGTGAGCAACGAAAAATCAAAGAAGACTTACAGATGCAGACAGCTGCCAGGAGGCGCACAGCGTCATCTGGTGGGGCACAGTTGTCAAACACTGGTTGCAGAGCATAGTAGGCAAAGGTCAAGGCCACAATGGCTTGTGCTGAGGGCCGAATAACAATCAGATTCACCTGGGAAAACAGAATAACAAAGTTCTCGGGTTTAATATTTCACATACATGTACACAGTCTTGTTCTTACATCTTAATTCAAAGAATGGCATTCTAATATTTCACACACCATCTTATTTATTTGATTCATGAAACACGTGTGCTGTAAATAACCGCATTAGATACTATGAGATGTAGGGTGCAGAACACACCCTAAAGTTAACATCGCTAAACAGAGTTCATGGCAATGATAATAATAGCACTGAACACCAGAATACCAGACTACAAGTATCTTCTACAGGACGTATTATGACAAGAACTATAAATTTCGCTAAGAATCTGATGGTAACATGTTGAAAGTTCATGATTCGCTCACAAGTTTTAGTTCTTAACTCTCATCAGAAGATGGCTGAATTACTTCTTTTTTTTTGCTGCTTATCAGTTCACATGGTTCATCCTTACATAATCAGACAAGAATGTTGGTGAGGGTGTGAATGCTATTTGGGAGCGAAGAAAATAATTCAGGCAGTCTATGTTGATACTTACAGGTATGAGGAGGTAATAAAAGCAGAGGTCTGGTAACTTGAGGATATGGCAAATTCCATCATTTCTGACACATAGTATATGGGCTATAAAGTTTCTCTCTGCAGGTCTCTGACAGAGACAGATGCTTTTTACATCATCTCATCACATAACACCAACTCAAAACTTGCTTAGTGGTGTCTAGTAGCTGGGAATATTAAACAGATGAAAACTTACTTATGGATAGCAACTTCTTATATTTATCAACAGGCAACTTTCAGCTACAGATTCTAATATCATTTTTAATGCTACTAATCTATAGTGGAATGTTCCCTGTTAATAAATAATTTAAGTTGTTATTCAAAAAAGTTTTCATCACAACTTTGCCCCGTTGACCCAGAACAAATAGGTCAATCTGACGTACATGATGATGACACTACTCCAAGGACACTTTTGGCTGATGGGTTATAAATTGCTGAGGTTCAAGTTATACTATTGCAACATATGGCCTTGATTTGGCAGGTTTTCATTGCTGAGGCTAATTGATAGGACTGCAACACAGTTCCAGTCATTTGATCAGTGAACAATCATCAATCGATACTGATCACTCGTACATAAGAGTACAGATTATTCAGCTTAATCTCAATTTCAAAATGGTGAAAAGCGAAAATAATTCATCAATAACATATGCAAGTAGTTCATTGCATAAAACATGCATCAATCACAATTAGTGGTCCATTTAAGTTCCATTTAATGTATTAACTACAGGGTGTACTTGTACATGTAGCTCACCCATAGTTGTAAGAAGGCCAAAAATGGGCCGAATGCTTCCATGATGTAGGCATAGTCTCCTCCTGACGTGGCGATGGTCGTCCCCAGTTCTGCATAGCACAATGCTCCAATCAAAGACAAGACACCACAACCAGTCCAGACAACTAACGATAAACCAACCTGCAAAATAGAAGAATACAAGGCAATCAGAGATTAGAGCAAATGTAAAGGAGCTTCTTGAAAATAGGGCATGAGTTCCTTGATAGGAATGGCATACGAGATACGTATGCCCAGTTTAGTGTTCGGATTAGGAAGGAGAGGAGTTCCATTTGGAATGGCATGCCATTCCTCTGTGCTACTGTACATGTATGGCATATGACATAAGCTACATTTTCTCTGATGAGTTCGAAAAGGTATCCTAGGAGTTCCAACTCGGCACATCATGCTATTTTGTTCGAAATCTTTTATGTTAGTTAATCCCTAGCAAGCCGCATTTCCAAAAAGCTCCCTAATGAACCAGGCATGAAAGTGGGAACCATCTGTGCCCACGGTAATTCCTCTAATAAATCGATTACCCTATCAGAAATCGATCACCCACAATTTTTGTAGAAAAATATGATCGAAAGTTGTAATAATTCAATCACCCCATATTTTCAGTAGATCCTGTTTGTAAAAAAAAAAATGATCACACTCACGCTAAATTTGCCCTTGTTGACGTGTGTCAGTGGCAGTGGCAAAAACCTATCACAGATTAATCATGAACTTGCAAAGTTCTGTTTAAGTCTGGAACTCCTAATCTAGGAAAAGGTTTCCAAGACCATCGCACGTGGCTGCCATTTTTCTATATGAACTTCAAGAAGGGAGACTATACTCTGTTGTGTTTGTTGCCTATCAAACGTTCCGCCAAAGTTGTCTGAGGGATAACGGGATACATGTAATTCAGCTCAATATGCTCGAGTATTCACAAATTCCATTTAGCTGTACATAATGTAATCAAACCTCTGGCCACTTGAATAGAATATCAGACAACTCAATTATCATCTAAGGACACAGTTTTTAAAACTGCCGGTGTTGGAAATTGGACCCTTGCTGATTCATTCTCTGCTACCAAGAGGTCATCGCTGCAAATATCACTTTCGGTGATTGATTTATTAGGAAAATTATCGTACCGGTATATCATCTGATAATATAGGGTTATATGCAATCTGATTAAAACCAGACCTACATGTTGTATAGAAAGAATATTCCTCATCTGACATGTCGCTGATCTGAGTCTAGTGCTGGGGTTTCCGTGTTCGCAGACCTAAGGTCTCGACAGACAAGGTCACGTGCATACCATACCTCATGTTGCAGCGAAGGGCGACAGGTGTAGGCCTAAGATGAGGAAAGTAAAACCCATCTTCTCATATTTTAGTATGTTTCTTCACATCAATATATTATTCTCGAGAAAAGATGATGATGATGATGATGATGATGGAGGACGCGGGTTCGAGTCTCGCACGGTTCGATGGTTCGACCCATCCAGCACTACTATTTGTGCTTTACTGAGAAAGTGTCATCCTAAAAATAATTGGATATAAATGTTATCTACTTTCTAAATGGCATTAGTATATAATAATATCGGCTTTAGGAGCTGTGCCATTATATGTCTATCAGAGGGGTAGTAAATGTCATAATCTAGACTCCGATCTCCGAACTTCCTCTTTTGTGGAAGCTGAGGTGGCCGAGTGTTCTAGGCCGCTTGCATTCACTGCTGGCGATTTGGTGCCAAACTCTGAGGACGCGGGTTCGAGTCTCGCACGGGACTGACCCATCCAGCACTAGTATTTGTGCTTTACTGAGAAAGTGTCATCCTAAAAATAATTGGATAAAAATGTTATCTACTTTCTAAATGGCATTACAGTGAAACCTGAGAACTCCGACCACTGGAAACACCGGAACCTTGTCAACACCGACCAAACTCTCCGGTCCACTTTTTCTCCAATGTTAATTGCCTATACCAAGACCCTGAATACACCGGAACCTGTCCCCATCGGAACAGACCGTGTTTTTAAATGCAAACCTATCTAAACAATGTTAATTGGCCCTAAAAACACCGACGCTGCATGCTATCCGACCGACTGACAACTCACGCACCAGGAGGTCGGTCGGCCGCCAACATTCAGCACGCCCAAACATGTAGCAGTCAATTACACGAGGTGTTTGCTTGTCTTTGTCTTTCTTCCGCTAACTCACTATTGTCTGTCCTACTCAATGCCCTCTCACTCACATGAGTAAAAAGACTGGCTTCGTCAAGTGACAATAAAAGCTGATTTCAAACAGTTAGATTTTATAACTTCACCGATATTGAATCAAACAACCATGTCCGGACGATCAGCTAAACGCCGCCGAGTGGAACACCTTACGTGACCTACATTGTACCGCAGTTGCGTCATCTTATACACTTTCCTTCATAACATCTTGTATATATTTTCATCATAAATGTGCATTGTATAAACGATCAACATCATTTATAGTATTGCATATAATTTATTTATTTTGTGTGTCGAATAAAAAGTATTGTAGCACAGTCCTCGTATTAGCCTACTTCCTTCCTTCAGCGTTGTTGTTGTTGTTGTCGTCTCTCAGCCAGATGCCAAAATCATCGACCCTGAGAAAACCGACACACTGTCAAAACCGACATATTTCTTCGGTCCCGGGCAAGGTCGGTGTATCCAGGTTTCACTGTAGTACGTATAAGAGACCTTTATCTGTGCATAAAGTCACGAGGTCAACCTATCTCCCCCAACACAGCTATGGTCTGAGCTTGACATTTCAAACATATGTACTCAGAGCAGAAGAGAAGCTAATGATCGGTCAGCACTCAGAACAGGGAGATGGGAGTGTTGTCCTCAGATCTACATGTACATGAGCGACAAGATAGATGGGAAGCGATTTTTGTAGATTCCGTTTTAATCAGATTAGGGCTATACATGTAGGTAATTGGGTCGATTCTCCAATTAAGTACCATAGATCTGAGGGAAAGGAACCTGCATTCAGGGGTAGGAGTTGTCAGAATATATGCGGTTATGGGGGGGGGACAAGGGTGGAGAACATGACCAGGAGTGGCCTGAGGAAGGGGATTGTGTTTTATCATGTAAACTGTCTGAATATTATCAAGCACCTCACTGGGGCAATACCTCAGCCACCAGTCAGATTTTCGGATTCCTACCCGGGCACACACTGCCGGAAGTGACATCATAACATATTTACAGTGTTATTTCTTGATGTTTCAGTCACTTTTGTGGGGAGGTTGGGATACTACATGTATATGCTTTTGGGCTGTCATGTTACAAGATGGAGGGGCTGACTGCTAGGCCCAGGCTGAATCGGTGCATTCTCAGAAGTAGTGGGTACATCCCATGAGCAATTAATTAGCTTTCAGAATATAATGGGTTTTAGGATACATCATTTCGGAAATAGCAAAGTGGGCTCTGGGATCCACTTTGCAAACAAACATATCATCAAATTCTAACGATGAAACAATAAAACTGGAATGCTTTTATGGTATGGAGTTTTTGTAAAATTCTTAATCAGAATGGATAAAATACATGTACATGCATCAGGCCCTGTAATCTAGAGATTTAGTCTGGGTGACTATACTAGGTAATGAAGTGACTATGTCGGAGAGAGCAATGCAGAGCATGTTTGAAAGTTGGGGGGGAGAGGGTGTGTTTGGGAGCTGAACTCCATACTGCCCATTTTAAATGCTGGATTGGTTATAACATTGCTGTCTGAAGAGGGGAGGCTGAATTAGGCCCCGCTTTACGGTCCATGTTATGTAACCAAGTGTGAAACTGTTGTTTCCGCCAAAGAACTTTTGGAAAAATAAAAAAATTTTACAAGTAAATTTTCTGTTATTAAGCTAAAACTTACCTCACTTCCACTCTTTGCATTTCTTGTCTAATACCACAGTAAGAATTTAAATGACACAGTTATCTCCCCTGCTAGTCACCTGACAGCATAGCTACCCACAACTCCACTTCCTTCTTGTTCCACTGCGATACATGGTCTGGATGTATCATAGCGGGGAGGTTGGGCGGGCATCACTGGAAGCGAGGTAAGTTTTAGCTTAATAACAGAAAATTTACTTGTAAATTTTTTTTGTTATTTGCGCTGAAAACTTACCTCACTTCCACTCTTTGCATAGAGTGCCACCGTAAGGTAGGTGGGCAAACTGATACAATCCGTGGTTAGTGATAAATGCCATACATAGTGACTAGTACAGAGTAGAAATCATAGATCTTCTACCTCACAGAGGATCCATGAGAACATGCAACAGTAATAACCTGTATGCCCATGGTACACAGGGAACCTCTGTTGCTACTCTGACTTCAAGGCTGAGATGCAAGATACGCCCCCCCCCCCTTTTTTTTCGAAAGGGGCCGAGAGAAAAAATGCACTCACCCGCAAGCAGGGTTACAACTGTACGCCCGGACTTTTGTAGCTATCTTGCTGGCCTCGGTCCCCCTGACACCGCTGTGCGGCCGCGCGCCGATAGAAGGAGGCTCTGCTACATGCCAAAACGCCATGTCCCTGAGACAGTGGAGTGTGCTGTCGGGGGTTTGACCTCCAGTAGCACGCCCTCATAATGTCTGTCACCCACTTGCCGGGTCCGATAGAGGCCAGTGATGCCGCTAAATGCCCCACTCCGTGGACCCGAAAACGTTACAAGCGCGGCTTGCCTATCAGTAGCCGTGGAGAATGCGCTGAAATGAATCACATTTTGAGCCAACTCGAGATAGTGTTTTTTACTTATTTCCTTGTTTGGCTTTGGGATCAAAGGGATAAACAAACGCCTCCTTCCCCGCTCTGATCTCCTGTACGACTCAGGTAACACGCAAGAGCCCTAACCGGACACATTAACATGTCTGATTCAAGACCTGACGAAAGGAAATCAGATAAGGCTGGAATTGTGAACTCTCGAGATATGGAATCGTAGAGGGCTTGATTCTTGGCCACAAACTCAGGAACCGTTGTGAGAACTACCTTGCTCCAGTTCCTAGAGTGTCTGATGTTCCTTCTATCGAGCGCATGCAGCTCTGACACCCTAGCTGCTGAAGCAAGAGCCAACAAAAACGAAGTTTTGTATGATAAATATTTTAGCTCAATAGCTTCTATTGGCTTGAAAGGTGGCTTTCCCAATTGCCGAAGTACTAAGGCTAAGTCCCACTTAGGTAATTTCGGAATAGCCGACTGACCAGTTATCTTGTATGACTTGATTAGTGCAGATAAGTTTGGATCAGTCGAGGGATTAATCCCAGTACCCAGTAGAATAGGTTGAGCAATGGCCGCTCTATAACCTTCTACCGTAGCCGGCACCAGGCCCCTATCCCTGAACAGGTACAATAGAAACTCTGCTATCTCAGGGATAGTTGCGCAGGATGGATTAATATCCCTCTCTCCACACCAAAGATCGAAGATTGCCCACTTTGAGTTGTATACAGCGGAAGAGGACGGTCGAATAGATTGTGCCATTCGGCGCCCAACCTCCGCTGAAAATCCCGCCTGAGCGAAGTGCTGCTAGAGCACTTGCACACGTGGTAGTGGAACAGTCCTGGTTGGCTGTGGAATGTCGACGTTCCGGGCTGGCGCAGTAGATTGTGCCATACCGGAAGCTGTCTTGGTACATCTACCAGAAGATCCAATAGTTCCGGGAACCACGGCCTTGCTGGCCACCACGGAACAATCAGGTAAACGACACACATGTGTTCGCGGATCTTCTGAAGTACCTTCGCTAGGATAGCTGGAGGAGGGAACGCATATGCTACCATCCTTGACCAGTCCTGCGATAGTGCGTCCACTGCATATGCCGACGGATCCGGAACCGGCGACATGAACAGGGGCAGTAGATTGTTGCGCCGAGTGGCGAACAGATCTATGTGTGGCATCTCCCAGACATGAGCTATTTGTTTTAGTATGTCTGGGTGAAGTTGCCACTCCGTGGGAATTATCTGATTCCGTCGTGAAAGCGAATCCGCTAAGACGTTCAGTACCCCCGGGATGTGCCTGGCCAACACCGATATGTTGTTGTCCCAACACAGACCGAAAAAGATTTCCGCTTGGCTTTGTAATTGCGGAGATCTCGTCCCCCCCTGCTTGTTGATATAGGACACGACTGATGTGTTGTCCGTCGCAACTAGCAGGTTCTTGTCGGTCAATACGCTCACCCACGTGCGGATGGCATGTGTCACTGCCATAAACTCCAACACGTTTATATGGTACGAGCGTTCCTCGATTGTCCATAACCCGGATGTCGACTTGGACTCGAGGTGGGCTCCCCATCCTTCCATAGATGCGTCCGTGAACAGGTGATGTGACGGACGAAACGGAAGTAGGGACACACCTGGCATAACGTTGAGTGGATCCAGCCACCATTGGAGGCATTGTTTGACTAGTGGTGTTACAGGTATCCACGGATTCAACTGCCTTTCGACCCATTGATGATTGAAGTAAATCATTAAGGGACGAAGCTGCAACCGCCCTCTTGGTGTTACGTCCTGTGTTGACGTCAAGAGGCCGATTATCGCAGCAAAGTGTAAAGCCCTGGCCTGAGATAACTTGAGGAACTGAGGTATCTTCGTCGTTATCTTTAGCCATTGATCTTCTGGGGGTTTGGCGAGAGCTCGTAGCGTATCGTATTCCACCCCAGAAATTTGCGCCTTTGTGAAGGAATCAGCTCTGATTTCTCTTCGTGTGGGATGTATCCCAGAGAAGTCAACATCCTTAAGACAAACTGGGTGTCTAGGATTAACTGCTCCTTGCAGGCATTCCTTAGCAGGGAGTCGTCGATATAAAAGTGGTACTTTATACCTAGACTGTGCAGGAATTGTGCCACTGGTGTAAACACTCGTGTGAACACCCAAGGGGAAGTGGATAGGCCGAACGGAAGCACTTGAATTTGGAAGCGTCGTTTGCCGACCATGAATCTCAAGTACTTCCTGTCCCCCGGATGTATCGGGATATGCAGGTATGCATCCCTTAAATCCAGAGAAGTCAGCCATTCCCCTTGTCCGAGTACCGACCGGATAGACCGGAAGGACTCCATGCGGAAGTGTGGCGGTGGAGTGAGGTAGTCCTTGTTGAGGCGCTTTAGGTTTATAACCATGCGCATCTCGGACGTGTCTTTCTTGGGGACCAGAAAGACCGGCGAATAGAACCCGGGTGACGTGTCCGAAACCGGAAGCTCTATTACAGCTGCCTTCTCTATCAGCTTGTCCACAGAGGACTGTATCGCTGATAGATGACCCGTTCGTAATGGTATACGAGACGGAAGGGGATGAGCAGTCAAGGGAGGAAGCGTGTCGAACAATAGGCGATAGCCGTATCTGATCGTTCGAATGACCCACGCTTCCGTCCCGATCCTTATCCAGTTCCTCCAAAACAACTGCAGCCTTCCCCCTACCGGAAGGTCTAGTTGCTGGGGAACTGGAAACGTTATGTCTCGGTGTTCCCGCCATACCGGAAGCCACCCGGTACGGCCCGAGACATCAGGAATCCTTCTTTGACTGCTTAGATTTCCCCTTACCCTGCTTCTTATGGCCATAGGTCGATACTCTTGGCTCTAAAGAAGCAGGCGCTTGGTTATGCTGTTGGCCGGAAGCACCCTTATTAGCCTTGGAACTAGGCGGGTTCTTCTTAGCCTTCTTCGCCTTTGGACCCGACCCGGAAGCCATAGGTCTTTTAGACGAAGCACCGGAAGCAACTGACCTGTCATGCTCTATACGATCCATTTCAGGTCGAACTTCGGCAACAGCATCACCAAACAGTAAAGAAGGAGCCGTAGATGTCTCTAGTAGACTCCTCTTTACAGCTTCCGGTGTGTAACTATGCATAAAAGGAATGAAGGCCTTTCTCCTTAAATACACTAGCATAGAAGATAGGTAGGCATTGTGTACCAGTAAATCTTCTACAGCACCGGAAGCAATCTTCTGGTAGTCAAGAACGAGGTTTATACCCTCCTGTAACTGTTCTTGACTCTCCGCGCCCGACAGCGAAAATAAACCATCCTTTATGGCTTTAAGAAACCAGTCGAGGTGATTCGTAATCGCCACTCCTTGTCGAGCAGTTTCCTCAAGTACTGCGGCCTGTTTGTTCGTGCAAGGAACATCCGGATTACTAGGCACTTTAGTATTGCTAGAGCATAAATACTGAAAGTCGCCGTTCACCTCTGCAGACCGGAAGCTAAACGGTGAGTTATGTACGCCGTAACTTCGTGTGTTTGGCTTCTGTACTGGGAACGGACCAGAAGATCCTGCAGGGCGGAAGCGAGCTTTTGGTCTCAACCTTATAGCACGTTCCTCCTGCGTAGTGGGTTCTGCTAACGTTCTATGGAATAAATGGCAGATAGAATGAATAGCAGTTGAGGCCGGCAGCGTGGTAGCCGACCTCGTAACCCGGTTTGACTCTCCTGATTCAGTTTCAATATCCCCCGCATGTGGGACCGGAAGCTGCATATCAGGAATTAAGTCATAGATGCCGGAAATAAGTTCATAATATTTCCTAGCATCCGGATCAGTATTGGTAGGTTCATTCAATTCAGATCTACCGTACTGGTCCCTATCCACTTCCATAGCTTCCGGGGCTTCCTGCCAGGAGGGGGTATTGGAAGGGATAGTCCTCGACAAATTAGCTTCCGGTTTCCTAGACTGTTCAGTCAAAACCGGAAGCAGTGGCGTACTACTTCGGAATTGACTGGTCATCATCTCTCTCAATTCCTTCATTTCCTCACGTTGCTGTTCCATACCGCGCAGTATGGCAGCCAAAGTGGGATCAGTCACTTGAGAGTGGACCGGAAGCAAGGCCTGGCGAGGTGTGTTCACACTCAAGGACCCTCCAGCTGGACGTGAGCACGGCCACTGTAAAGGTCGGTGAACGGGCATACGAGGTCGTAAACCGGAAGCACGTATAGGAGGACGCATCATACGATAAATTCCCGGTCCCGTACCTCGAACACCACCGGAAGCAGATATCTGACCTAAGCCACGCAAGGGCGAAGGTAGACCAGCAACCGGATGCCGCATAATTTGAACTGGTCTGATTGAGGGTTCTTGATAACGCAACTCAGACACAGGCAAAAAATTTGACATATTATGGTTACCTGGATACATACCATACTGCCGTTGTTGCGGGAACCTTAATCTCTGGTGGCCCAGAAGGCTCGTAGACACAAACGTCTCGGCAAGGGAACGAGGAAGGCCACCAGAGTAACCGGAAGCAGGTTGAGAAAATTCAGACAAACCGGAAGCAGCAGTTAAAGGCGTAACTGAGCGACCGGGAAGTCCAGGCCTCGACAGCGTCGAGAAAGGTATTTTCCCAACCCCGGACCCAAATGAAAATTTAACATTAGGCTCCTCACTGGTGCTGCCCA
This sequence comes from Hanleya hanleyi, assembly GCA_036873755.1. Classification (NCBI taxonomy): domain Eukaryota; kingdom Metazoa; phylum Mollusca; class Polyplacophora; order Lepidopleurida; family Hanleyidae; genus Hanleya; species Hanleya hanleyi. The sequence continues at coordinate 14,168 of JAVTVY010018371.1, forward strand.
AGTTTTCATAATCATAAGTTGACTCCGATCGTGCGATCGGAGTCCCCTGACTTTCCCACGCTAAGCCTGGGTCCGTCACCGATTTCCCTTCATCGTCACATCCAGGCGTCCGCTCAATAGGAATCTCCACTTCCACAGTCGTCGTAGTACCAGATTCCATATCCTCGATTACTCCTTCCACTTGTACCAACCGGGTCGATCCCTTACCTGATTGACCCTTCACCTGGCCTGAAATGGAAGCATCGTGAGCGGGGGGGGGCGTTTGTTTATCTTTATTTACATCCAATAGGCTGACTAATGGAGTCCCAGCTACTGAACTAACAAACCCCCTAGACTCCTCGCCTACATTAGTGCGAGGAGACTGTGCTACATACGTCTCGTTTGCGATATTGGCAGGCATAACGACACCATTCCCTTCGTTAGCTGCCAGAGAACCGGCCAAATAAACCTGGAATATGCCGGGCGCCCACACAATACACTCTTCACAGGCCGTGTCCCATGTACAGATTCTACCCTGGCGGCATGGCGGACACACTGAGTGAAGGTCATAACTTGGCTTGTCACCTCCACAAGACATGCATGACATTTGAGACATATTATGAGCCATTATTACGCTGATAACTTAGAGAATACTTCCCAAAGGGTTTCTTGCAGGAAATCAGACGTCTGAGGTAATCCAACTGTGAGTAGTTTCGCTAGAAAAGGCACTTTTTCACGGAGTTGACAATGTTTACTTCCAGCCCTACGAAGCAGTAGAACAAGAAGGAAGTAGAATTGTGGGTAGCTATGCAATCAGGTGACTAGCAGGGGAGATAACTGTGTCATTTAAATTCTTACTGTGATATTTCCTGTAGACAAGAAATGCAAAGAGTGGAAGTGAGGTAAGTTTTCAGCGCAAATAACTGCTTCAATGCGCATGATCCGCCTTAAAACGGAACACTTTACGATATGTCGTATAGAACAAGGCATCATCAGCTGCTGGGGTAACCGAGATGGAGCTTGACCACGTGCATTAGTCCCCACCCACTAGCTGATGACTTCATCTTTACAACATATCGTAAAGTGTTCCGTTTCAATGCGGAGCATGCACATTGGGGCATTTCTTGCACTTCTGCCATTTTCAACATTTGAATGTGATAGGAAGATAGTGACATGATTTGGTGCCATTTACAAATACTTGCGCTGCAGGAATGGGGAAGATACTTTGTGTCGGGGGAGAGAAGTATATTTGACATGTTTACAACCCGTTACATGCCATAGTCAGCTGCACATTTTGTCATGATTGGCCACGGAGAAAAGGACGATACTGATGACTTTCCTATTAAGGATGTCATGTGCAACTCAGTTGTGTCTACATATACTGAGTTACATATATGTGGCTAGGCGCAAACTTGCATTTTCATACCCTGGATGGTCCCTGTGTTTCAACTATACCCAGTCTCTCCCCGTATTTTTTCTTCAATTTTTCAATATTTTTTATGACGATTTATCACTAAAGAAACTTAGTCCTTTATCCAGTGTTACTTTCTCGGCCATACATGGTTGCATGGCCGACCTGCAGACTCTCATTCATAAAAAAGTGTCCAATAACCAGGCAGTCATGCTACACATAGTTCAACTAATCGAGGGGAATAGAGGAGACAATGCGGTCGTGAAAATATGAATGAACTGACGACTACCGGTATGCCTGGTTCGAATTCATTACCCCTGCCCACAATGGTGCTAGGGCAACGCAAGTCCTTACATTTATCGTAACTTAAGCAGTTTCGTGTACGACTCCCTGGACGTGGCCCTTGTTGGCGTGCCCAGGGGATGCTCAGACCATTGCGTCGGAGAAACCAAGCTATAGCGCGCGAGCAACATCAAAATTCCATTTCATGTAATTTGACAGAAATAGATATTTAAACCGTACCTTATACCATCAACTTCAATACTGTACACAAACAAACTCCTCACGAATGCAAACTTGGCAAAGAGGGTAGGAAAAAATAAGTGACTCAGGGCTGTTGTTTCTCGGGACAAACTAACGTCTTCCCTGCTCAACTCCGTGAGCACGTGTTGTTTCATGGAAGCCCGAGGCTCTCGCCGAGGGGTTTATCCAAAATACAAACCGTGCACATGTTCGGAAAGAAATTTGTCCACCGGTAAACAGCATGTCAGCTGTTAGGGGGGCCATCAATTCTGTTGCTTCATGGCACACACATACTTCAAAATATTCCTTTGTTCTGTTTTGAGTGAATAATTCAAATTCGACGACCCACCTAACAGCCGACATTTTGTTTGCCAGTGGACAAATTTCTTTCCAAACACGTGCGTGGTTTGCATTTTGGGTAATCGTGTGCACAAAAAAAAAGGGAAAGAAAGATGGCATTGGCGTGAAGCGAGGAGGAAGGACATTTTGATGTGTGTCGAGAAACAACAACAAACTAGAGTCACTTGTTTTGGTTTTTTTCTACCCTCTGTGCTTTCGTGAGCATATTGGGTGTTTATATGGACATGGAGTTAAATAGAGATGGAGAGACAACTCTGCCAGATCGAAGTGTTCAATGTATGATTCTGCCACAGCAGGGATTTGTCGGATTAGCCTGTGTGTATTTGGGGGATTAAAGCAGGTTCGGTCATGTTCGGCAGTTGTCGGATTCCTGCGCATGCGCCCCATCGACGTCATCAAAGCTGTATAAGTTGAGTGTATTGGAAATGTGAATTGGTACTTAGCCGCCCGTTGTGCACGCTACCGGGAAGTGTTGAGTTTCAACATGGAGGGAATGAGAGACTATTTTGACCCAACAGTGATAGGCACATCACTTACATCGTTTCTATTATAAATTATATCACTCTGGATATATATGCCACATGCCTGCAAGATTTGTTTCTTGAATTTGTGTTTTGAAACCGGGTTTCTATCGAAAGGATACAAGTTTTTCGGTCCCCACACACAAGCGACAGGCTAACCGAAGTTGTTCCACATGCAGGTCCATTTTTTTGCCGTGAGAAAGAATATCTTTGTTGTGCTGAAGGTGTTGCTCTTGGTCAGAAAATTTTGTAAATAAGTCGCAACCATGTATTTTCAGCTCTTATATATCAAAATTTTAGCAGCACACACTCACCGTATACAATATAGAGGCCATATTCATTTGTAATATATACAGGATGTGTTTATTATGCTTCCCGTTCTCAAATCCTCTTTTTGCCTTAATAATTGGGTAGACATTATTTTTACTCACCAGGGAACCATTCCTCAATAGACAAGTATTGAAGACCAATAGCGATTAGCACGCAGGGGGTCAAACGGCCTTGGCTGACTCATTAGTTAATAGCTTTGAGGCAGCGCAAAAGCGAGAAAATGCCAATCTATTGTTTACAATATTGCATTTTATCCAGATTCAGGCTTCCGGTCCCTAAAATGGCAAAGACTGATATATACTCTTTTATTTGATCTTGAACGCAAGCACAAAATGTGTCATTTTTGAAATGCTGAAATTCTGTTAATTCGGCAGCAAACATGATGTATTTTCTGTTTGTGGCAAAATTGCCCATGTATTTTAAATGGGGTTTTTGAGAATTTTTTTAGCTAGTCCAACCGGCCCCCATGTGCTATTCGTTTCCACATTCGCTGTACTTATACCAAGTTCCCTGCAAATTTTTGTTTTGTTGAGAAATGCGGAAATTGTAGAAAAAACGATAAAATATACAAAATGACAGTATAATTCCAAAGTCATGTAACTAAGCTATGAATGGCCATATTCTGATCAATGAAATATGCTCATATTCAGTATGATTTCAAATTGCTTACTATTTGTGTTGCGCATACTTAATGCACCGTTATTTTTACGTAGAACTACTGCGCATTTTTAATTTCAACTTAGGTTAATGTTTTACTGCTGCGAATAAAAACCAACGACTCGGTCGGCGGAATCATACATTGAATATCAAACGGACAGATCGTGACTGACGGCCATTCAGAATACAGTAGCTCTGTGGGCGACCTCACGGGTCAGCGACCGGCGGCTGGCGGAGTTGTCCCTCCATCTATATTTAACTCCATGATATGGATAAGTTATTATGGCGTGAGCATCTCCTGGTCACGCCAACAAGGGCTACCCTGGTCGGTAAACAGTAGGACCCAAGCTAGCCACATATATGCAACTCAGTGTATGTATCCACCACTGAGTTGCAGATCCTTACTCCTAGAAACATCAGTAGCGTCATTTTCTTCGTGGCCAAACATGACAAAATGTACAATTGACTATGGCATTTAACGGGCTGTAAACATGTCAAATATACTTCTCTTCCCCGACACAAAGTATCTGGCTCATTCCTGCAGCGCAAATAGCACCAAATCAAGTCACTACCTTCCTATCACGTTGAAATTTGAAAATGGCAGACCAAGTCCGAGAAATACAGCAGTGCGCATGCACCGCTAATAACACGAACACTTTACGATATGTCGTAAAGAGGAAAGCGTCGTTAGCTAGTGGGCGGGGCCTAACGCACGTGGTCAAAGTCCATCTCTGTTACCCCAGCAGCTGATGACGCCTTATTTACGACATATCGTAAAGTGTTCGTGTTATTAGCGGTGCATGCGCACTGCTGTATTTCTCGGACTTGGTCTGCCATTTTCAAATTTCAACGTGATAGGAAGGTAGTGACTTGATTTGGTGCTATTTACGTGCATTTGCGCTGCAGGAAATTATGAGCCAGATACTTTGTGTCTGGGGAGAGAAGTATATTTGACATGTTTACAGCCCGTTAAATGCCATAGTCAATTGTACATTTTGTCATGTTTGGCCACGAAGAAAATGACGCTACTGATGTTTCTAGGATTAAGGATCTGCAACTCAGTGGTGGATACATACACTGAGTTGCATATATGTGGCTAGACCCAAGCTAGTCCAATACAATGGGTGACTGACAGCCTTTCTTTTTTATTATTTGGATGTTCGCCATTGTAGACAACATATTAAAGGAGGACGTATTCCAGTCCCACATGGCCTTGGACAAGACCCAAGCGTTGTTGTTGTTGTTCTTTCCCGTCCATCGTTTTCGAATCCTTCAAAATTTGGTTATATGTTTTCAAATCCGGCTTAGCTGCCGTCGGCTATAATGGGTGGTTCAAATTATACGGTCATCTACTTACTATCAGATTGCGTTCACCTTACCCAACATTTGAGGGTTTCACCTGTTCACTTTCAAAATCAACACTCTGTCGCGATTTCTCCGCTCTGAAAAATGGAAATGTACCAGTCATACTCAGAGTCGAGTTACCTCCCCCTTAATTTGAACAGACAAAACTAAACGATAAGTGAATTTTCCCAGCTGGTTGGTCCATCTCATTCCCTATAGACACTACCGTTCAACCTGCTGTACTTAATCTGAAATCCTGATTAAATGCGTGCGTGCCGAAAAGTCATAATAATTTCATCTGGTTGGTGGGGCTATTCTATATTTAAAAAGCCGTTTGCTTTCATCAGTCCATCTTTATTTATGGGTCTAGGTCACGAAGAAGGCTTAAGCGCGCCGAAACCCATACCACGGGGATATTATTCCCCCCCCCCCTTCCCCAAGCAATTGATATTAAACTTGTATACACTCTGCCTATTATATTATAATGTACATCATACCTTATCCCATATACATGATTTAGGCAAATCTTGTACCGGTATTGTAATTCTTACGCAAAACTCTTTCACCATCCGGGTTTACCCCCTCCCCCCAAGAAACATGTATACATAACACATAACTAATTTGACGTATACCATATAAACACATAACTAATTTGACGTATACCATATATATATATGATATATTATACTTTGAGACCTCTAATGACAATATTTGATGAAATTCCTTAACGGGAATACCAGTAATCCTACAATTTTACCCTTAGTCCATAAAATATAATCTTATTTATTTTTTATTCTTGTTTCAAACATTTCCTGTGAAATATCACAAGTGAAGCCATTATAATAATAAGGTAAGTCTACTAAAACTTAGTATAAATTCCACATGTTTTGGACAGAGCTTCTTCAATATCGTGACAATGTCACTTGTACTCCTCTTACATCTTGACAGCAGAGACGGCGGACAGGGGGAGGGGGTTGCTTGGGGGGTCATGCTATCGTAACATCTAGTTTTGTCATTTTAATATCATGTTCATGTAACTCTTGAAGGTGACATTTTGGTCACCTGTCTCGTGGGACAAAATTTTTTATTTTAAATATTTCTACGTCTGTGAAGCACTTACAGGCATAATTCTTTAAAGTTCGCGTTTCTACACGACTTTTACATTTACTTGAGATAGTCGGACGTAGATATCACCAGCACTGATAGTCAAATCGATTTTTGGAAGTTGGAAACATGACCGTGACCCATTCTGACTTTTCTAACGTCGATTCGAGATCTTCTTTTAGGAAACAACCTTTCCATGGATTGCGAAGGCCATACCAATTACAATAATAAAACACAGAAATGTGTATTGGACAATTTTGAACAGCTGACATGGCTTTCTTCCCTCCCAGATCTCTCACCCCACTATTCTTTTCAATCTATCCATCTTTCTCCTGTCTAAAAATTTCACATCACATTATTCAGTAACATACCAATGACACGGTTGTATGGACTATTTACTTCTTTTTTTATTTACTGCATTCTAGATTATGCAAATTGGAAGAAAAGTTGACCTTTAAAAACATATATATATTTAATAAGAAACGTATCATTGTGAAAAAAAAAGAAAAAAAAAAGAAAAAGAAAAAAGAAAAGAAAATGAGTTCGATGTCCCATTTATAATTTAAATTGATAAATGTATTTTATGAACGATGTTTTTATTTCTTTGGAAATGTGTATTTCCATGCTCAAGATATGTTGTCGAGAAAATTGGTCTTGTGACCTGCACTCATATACTTCCCCCTTCCAAGACAAATACACAAAAACAGAAAGGTTATAGATATATTTGTATACCGTATACTACGTACGACATCGATACTGAATATTTTTAGCATAAGATTCTGTTTCATAATAAGGGGTGTTGCAGTACATATAGGTCCGTATAAAATGAATTTCGAATGAACACCCCCTACATCCGACCGTCGCCAGCCGGTGAAACGGGAGCCAGCCGGTGGGGCTATTTTTGCAGCAAAGATGAGGTGGTGTTAGTAACTGGGATTTCTTTCGCATTTCTTCTTAGATTGTGGGCAATATTAATGGATATTCATTCATGGCAAATAACAGTCGTCATTTCAATCGTTCGGTTAAGTAGCAGAACGCCCTGTACTTGAAGATATCGTACGAACACGGGGAGCGATGTTGTTTTAGAACGAAATTTCGTTTTCAAGTTGCTCGCATCCTTAATAACTGACACTAATCGATAAAGATTATCCTGGGTAATTATTCCTTATTCAATGCTCTTTGTATGTCACCCAAACTTCTATGAATTTAATTAGCGTAATCATTGATATTAATTAAACAGTTGCACCATGCAGGTGCATCTATTCAGGCGACGGTGAACAGCACTAGCATGCGACGGTGGCCAGCAAGGACTCGAGCTGGTGTGCTACGGTGAACAGCAAAAACATTACTTCTGGAAACGTAGTAATATATTCACCAATGAATGAGTGTTAGACATATATTCACTGGAATATACGAATCGAAAAAGTTCCAACCACGAATTCTTGCGATGTTCCCACCAAAAGACACCCACATTTTGTATTCCACCACACGATCTTCAGGCAGATGCAGGCGGAACCACGTGGTTATTGCGTGCAATACCAATATGGTAATTATGTTTATTATCCTATTTCAGATAGGACACACTCCTCCGTACATGGAATAGATCTCCTGCTGTTATATGGAATATAGAATAGGTCTTTGGATTATGGACGCGGAAATTCATTAATGGACGACGGCTGAATATTGAATGACGGACTAGACGCTTGTCTATAGATTATGGATCCGGAAATTCTTTAGTGGACGACGGCTAAATATTGAATGACAGACTAGACGCTTGTATATGGATACATTCCTTTGTTATTACTGCCCAAGATGATTTTTAGACGACCACAGCGGCCTCATTTCACATATCCTTGTCTGCATTCCTTTCTCATGTGTGGAAGGCCTCGTTACTAAAACAAATTGGGTTTGGCATAATGATTTTAGATACCGGACCGGAAGTAATCAATTAGCTCAAGTTAACAGTATATAGTACGGTAGAATAATATAGGCCATAATCCGATATAATTAACATTCTACCTTAAACAGGCATTTTGGTTCAAAAAATTTCAATCCACGAAAACAAATTCGGGTCATCATAGTAAATTCAGATACTGAATAATCAATTAATTTCATAATCATGCAGCAGGCGAATAATATATACATTATGTCAACATTATTAACAATGTAACCCTTACTGATTGCCAACCCGCACCAACACAATATTCTTATACATATAACACAAATTGGGATCGATTTTAGATATCGGTAACGGAGACAAACAATTAGCTCAAGTCTCTAAGACGGTAGGCCTATACGTCGATTAAAATACAGCAGCATAATCCTAACTAAAACAGGCATCCGTTTGCATGGGTTTAAAGTTTCCATTACACGAAAACAGAGTCGGATGCTGCACCACAATAGGCCATAAAAATCTTCAGAACTTAACACAAGACTTCCAAATAACAAATTGATTTTCAAATATGAACATAGCGAAATTGGCCTCAAGTCCATAAATGTATACTGCAGGGGCGTCGCTAGGGGGGGGGGGAGGGGGTCGTCAGGGGCGAACGACCCTTCCCCCCCCCTTGGACACGCAAAAAAAAGTGTTACTAGTCCGTCTCCAGAAACGTATGCATGCTCCGTTCCAGTAGTGACGCATCAGTTCGCTCAACAATGGTTCACCGCGACATTACGTTTTGGCGCTCCTGAACATACACCATAAAGTGGATTATGAAAGAGCTGTAGCTCTGTTCATGAGACGCCACCCTGGACGGATACAGCAGGGGAACCCTCGACGGATAAAGCAGGCGACCACGGTACCCTCGCCTGTTAGGCTGTGAGGATCGCTCATTTTAGCTTTGTGTAAATGAATTGCTATCATATTGGTTCTAATGTTCCATGATGTAAAGGCCATCGTTTTTTTATGTGTTATATAGAAAGTTAAACGGATTCACGCATGAAGTATGATTTTTTTCAATATCGATGAGTGCTTATAAATGCGAAACATACGTGAAAATAGAACCATAAATCTGCATACATTATGTTCGAATTTATTTCTGGGAAAACGCTTAGAACGCATCTCTGGAGATCTGGAACTTCGGAGCATCCGGGGCCTAGCGGCCCATGGACCCTCGCCTGTTGGGCTGTGAGGATTTCCTTGTTTTATCTTTGTGTGAATGAATCGTATCTGTAGGCATATTGGTTTCCCTCCCAAGAACTAAAAGTCATCGTTTTGTATGTTTTAGATATAAGTAGAACGTCAAATGGATGCGGGCATGAGGTGCGATGTTTTCAATATCGATGCATGCTTATAATTGCGAAAAAAATCGTGAAAATAGAATCATAAATGTGCATGCAGTATGACTTCAAATTGTATCTTCCACAAGTGTCGCATAAGTAGCGTTGACTGTGCTTTGCCGTCATGTGTTCTTGCAACTTCTCATCTGTATCAAAAAACGGAGTACAACGTCCATAATTAAAGGGATACGTGCTGTCATGCGTTTTTCTGTGTCTCACCAAGTGGTCTTCTGTCTTATAGCTGACCCCACATGTTGAACATATATATGTTTTGCCTGAAGGCCCTGGAGCCACATTTCCTTCCACAATTTCGGCAAAGGGCAATTCAAAGAAAGAGCCATTGGCTGGATCAATAGGCACCTCCTCATCTTCGTCTGACATAGCCTATATGTTGTGATAAAATGTCGGAGAACAATATACAATAATTAGCCTATCGCCATGTTAGATCTACAACACATAACATATACGCCATTGTTTTAACGTCATATTGTACGACGTCACAATGTACAGGGAATCTCACGTTGGAGAGATCCGCGCGACGCAGAGAGCCCAACCCACACTTCTGAACATTTGGTCCCTAAATATAATTCATAATGATCTGATTCGTAATCCGTTTTTGGTCGCTCACACAACACTGTTTTAAATGCAAGACAAGACTAACACATGCTGATCACCGTCGCATATATTTGCTGTTCACCGTCTCACTATAACTTTTCTTGATGCTGTTCACCGTCGCCTGAATAGACGCACGTGGTGCAACTTTTTAATTAATATCAACGATTACGCTAATTAAATTCATAAAAGTTTGGGTGACATACAAAGAGCATTGAATAAGGAATAATTACCCATGATAATCTTTATCGATTAGTGTCAGTTATTAAGAATGCGAACAACTTGAAAACGAAATTTCGTTCTAAAACAACATCGCTCCCCGTGTTCGTACGATATCTTTAAGTACAAGGCGTTCTGCTACTTAACCGAACGATTGAAATGACGACTGTTATTTCCCATGAATGAATATCCATTAATATTGCCCACAATCTGAGAAGAAATGCGAAAGAAATCCCAATTACTAACACCACCTCCTCTTTGCTGCAAAAATAGCCCCACCGGCTGGCTCCCGTTTCACCGGCTGGCGACGGTCGGATGTAGGGGGTGATGAATTGTATTGTACTAATACACTCATTATGAGCTGAGTACAAAACAAGGGAATAAACAACATATATATACGTATAAAATGAAGTCTATTCCACAATCATAATATTCGGATTTCTTTTCTCCATAAATCAAGAGGCCAGGGTCAAATTGCTGATCGTTATGCGCGGCCTGTACCTCAGTGACAGGCCGGTATATAAAAACGAGGCTGGTATGACGTCACGAGTAATGCATATTCATTTTCATCAAACCTCCCCCTAAGGGACGGAAAAAAGTGGCTACCGCTCTCTTCGGTCTCTCCATAGCTAAAAACCAGCCTCCACAAATTCAGGGATCGAAATGCAAAAACTGAGAATAATTATGAACGAATGCAAATTGCTGTTATGCTACCAAACTATGACTGAGTTTTAGATAGCTGCTTACAGCTGGAAACACGAGAGCAACCGGTTCACGCACGTGATAATTACAACGGGGGGCACAACTCTAGCATCCTGCCAGCAATGCAACCAGGCAAGGGTAGATAACTGAGTCAGAGAACGATTGTGGAGTGTTATCTCCCTTATTCCAGACAAGCCACACATTTGCTCAAATTCGGATAATGTGAACTAACGGTTAGCGTTAGTTGCATTTATTTTGAAAATAACGATAATCTAGGCGTAACATCTATGGTGACCAGCTATCGAGACGCTGGGTCGAGGTCAAATAAAGTGTGTTGGGAGGTTTCAGGTTACCATGTTGCCTATAAAGATTTCCATTGGTACTATCAACGGCGACAAAAGAGATGATTACAATTTCGACATCGTAAACTATCCCTTTCTGAACAGTAATATTCCAGTGAGACCTGCATATGGCGTATACATATCTCGCTTAGTAGCATTTGCTAGATCCTGTGTTAAATGTGACGATTTTAATCAACGTCACAAAACATTGTTGCAGAAACTTATAAAACAGGGCTATTCCACCAAGCGCCTCCACTCAAAGTTTCTCAAATTTGGCGATACATATCGCATGCTGATAGCAAAATATGAACATAGCGTGCAAGATCTATGGCGCTACGTTTCGTAACTTGTGTCTAATTCCGCTTAACCCGGGGCTAGGGGCCGTATGAACCCATGTACTTCAAGATCCTCATGGTACTCATATGAACAGTCACAATCAAAGCGTGACTGAGATACATCATTCTTTAGATGACTTCACAACGAATATTATGGATTAAGAATACTGATCAGCGATACGGATTTGATATTTTTGGAACATCATGATGTCTTGCCGGCATCATTGAAAACTGTTGACCGCTTCTCTCTTGCAGGAAACAAGCCTATGTTTATGTATACTATGATTGTCTTTTTGAATTTGGTGCTAATGCTGTTGTATGGAATATGGAATAGGTCTTTGGATTATGGACGCGGATATTCTCTAATGGACGACGGATGAATTATGAATGACGGACTAGACGCTTGTAATTTGGACGTATGACTCCGATGATTTTAGGTCAATCTATGTCCAATCCAACCAGGCCTCAGCTGAGCTCTTTTACAATTTCCCATTTAGGGTCTGTGACGAACATAATCGAATTACCTTATTCATAAGACCATATTAGCACTAAAATCCAAGCAAACGTAGAAAGTAGTCAACAAAACGATATTCCTATCACCAAATCAGTTAAACTGACAAGTATTCTGTGTGAAGTGTTTTGACTGTATGTTCATGTTTAGAAGTCGTGGTTCTCTTGGAACTATGGTTTGTAGTGGAGGACGCAGGTGCGTGTAAGAGTTCTGACATCATCGCATGGTTCTGGTGAATGGCTATGACAAGGTCCCACCCGAGAGGTCTTTGTTACACTCTATTTAACCAGGCAAGCCTTTTCCATATCGGATAACTGGCTGCTAACCGTACCATTTAACCGCCAGGGGAAGACAATTGAAACCCTCCACGGGACACTTAGTACCTTTAATAAAAATCACCTGTAGCTGTGCTGTCCAGTGAAAACTCGCTGTTCAGCTATATATATATATATATATTTATATCCACGCTACGTATGTGCATCGATTTTTACCACAAAAAATTGTAAACAAAGCTGTCTTTGCTTTTCTAATGCCGCCACCGATATGTCTTTCTGTTGAAATATACTTTTGGCGGATTCTCCGCATCAGTTTTCTTCACCTTTACACAAAAAAACTTAAGTAAGATACTAATCACTATTTCAGGTAAAATAAATACATTGATGACGTTTTAAGGGGAAAATTAATGCAAAATATGCAAATGCAAAATTTAAACAACCTATTTCGATAGTCATTTTGAATGTATCCATGGTATCTGGCAAAATTGGATTATGTAAACGAGTGCTCATTCACCCCCATGGCTCATTCACCCCCATGGGTTTATTCACCCCCATGGGTTAGTTTATGGGGATAGGGAGATCGCGTGCCCTTTCTATACTACTCATCGCGCATGCGCACTCGACCCATTCTACTGTAGGGTGCAAGCCTGGCCCATGGAATCTCAGGTAGCGAAAACCCCAGGTCTCTCGCCCCACCCTATCCCGCGCCACACCTATGCGACCCGCTGTGCAGTAAGTAAAGCGGAGGAGTAAGAGGAGGAGTCGGACACGCCACGGATTATACTAGGGAGATGGTTTATATTAATTACCCTCACATTATGGACTACACAGCAGAAGAAACTCTTCTCATAGGTGAATACAACTTCTTGTAACTCAAAGTAAACAATATAACAGTGTTTCGCATCTAAATGTGGACTTCCTTCTTCACAACCCAAATACTTTATATTGAGTTCATCACCGTTCAAATATTTATTTATACAAAAGGTTACTAATACAAGTATAACAAAAGGTGACATAAATTATCTTAGAGAAGGTTACAGACCATGTATTCAAACTATTGATTTAGCTGATGTTTTCGATATAGGTGAGTGAGGATCGAAACTAAATCTGAGTGGAAATGTCATATCTTGTGTCAACACTGTAAGTAACACACATAATGAAAATAAAAATCAGATATTGGTAAAAAAAAATGGCACTATGAGTAACAAAAAGTTTACGAGCGATGCATTCAAAATAATGATTTAGCTGACGTTTCCCGGATAGGTGAGTGATAGGGTGGGATCGAAACTAATAGTTACCAATGTTTAATAATGATACAACTCATCAAAATCTCGACTTTCAAACGGAGTGACCTGTAGGTTACATGTACATTAACTTTCTTCCTTGACGATATAATCATGGCTGATTTAACCATGATAACGCCTACACATTCAAAATATTGAACGCCAACAACTTTTCATAATCGCTGATGCAAAAACATTATTTTTTTTATACGATTAAGACGAGTAAGATGCAAAAACATTATTTTCGATATAAACAAATACATTTTTATTGGCTCAAAATGAGGAGTAAATTATTGTTAATCACATGTCAAAAGTATTTACTGCCGTCATTTGGTATAAGATTCAATAACCAGTTCTGAATATAGGAAGAGTAACTACTTATGAGGTCTCGAGGCACGGGTCATATGGATAGTAGACACACCTTACGATTTTGTTCTGAAGTTGTTTTAAACATCTTGACCAGACATGTTATATATTATATAGATTATACCTAATTTCAGGCAGTTCAAGTCCAGAATCTGCCTGCTGATTTCGTTTACAGACACTTAATTTTGACGGCCTAAATTTAGCATGAGAAAATAATAAGGCCACTGGAAGAAAGGATTAATAAGAACAAATACCGGCGTGATAATCCGAGAGGGGTTGCACTGTGCCTTTGCAGCAGTATTGCGTTTGGATACTATACACTACGTTACCGGTACCACAGCACTCAGTGTTGACACCATAAGTTCTGGGTTTCACATACGGGTAACAACAAATTTGGCTTTCTCTGTTATAGATCTTGGAATGGCAGCATCCACTCAATTCACCAAACATTTTCGGCAGGATGACTTCGTTACAGCAGAGATGGCTCAACACGTTGTAGCTGCTCTTTCCGCAGCATTGGTAGCTATCGTTGGGTTTGCTAATCACACTGTCCCTACAGCACAATTCTTTTCCCGTGTCGTAGGTAGATCGGCCACAACAGAGATACCTGCTAATTCCTGAAACTGGTAGAGGTCGAAGGTCGACACCACAACAAATGTTTGATTTCACATCGTACGGCGTGGAACCGCAACATCTCGCAGAACAGCCTGGACTTGTCTGAACTCGGTTCCCACAGCAAATAAGTGAACTGTTGCGACTCATAAGCTCTGTGCCGCAGCAGATCCAGTCATAGGGCTGTATTGCTGGTCTGGCGCGAATGATTTCGTTGCAACAAAGTTCCTTTGAATAGTCAATCACTTCAGATCCACAGCATACATACCTACCAATCGGTGGTGGTGTAAGTTTTATTTCGCCACGGCAACACTTGTGAGTACGGTAAGAGTACAATGTTTTTTCACAGCAATAATAGGAGAGGAAAGGGTTGGGCTTCTCCACAACAGTACCCCCACAACACTGTTGGGTAAGACTGTTAAATACCTCGCCTTTGCTGCAGCAATAGTGTCTGGGTGTAGGTATTGACACGACGATAGGCAATAGTGTCGGGGTGTAGGTGTTGGCAGGATCGTAACTGATGGGGCGGTTCCTATCACAGCAAATCTGCCTTGTGTTTATGTAAGGAACGACACCACAGCAGACAACAGTTACTCTCGAAACATTTTGGGGTCGTAGACTTATCTGGTTGTAACAGCAAATTTCAGCAGTTTCGTTATACGATTTCCCGTTGCATGTCGCTGAAAATGAACAAAGATGACGATTAAAGAATGGCGCAATATTTTCCGTATGGGACTGATGCGTTTGAATGCGGCGAGCAAAAAAGACAGGACCCATCCTTGGAAGACAATTTGCTAATTTGGTTTCAACTCCCTCCCCAGCCTCTCTTTCCACCCTCTCCCACCCAAGATAATGTATTGTCCCCCATTTTCACGATTGTTATGGATGCATTTGGAATAAATTAGCATCCGTCCCAATTACATAGGCCTATCAACCTAAAAGAACAGAACTATATCTTTCGTGGGTGTATCTAACTGATCACCTTCAATGAAGTGGATTGTATAATAAATATTTCAGCGTCAATAATCGAAATACTGTATTCGTACGAAAGTTAACGTCTTTCCAAATACGAATAAAATGAAAGTGTATAGAACCCCAAGATGTTTTCCGCAAGAGTAGTCTTCATTGATGACAGGAAGACATCATGATATCTTTGTACATGAAATCCTTATCACTGACCGGTATTCTTTAGCCAAATCAATTTCCAAGTCGTTTTCAGAGACAGTAAGTTTTCAAGCTTTGACTGTGTGGAACACGGGGAAGATGCTGACATAATTAGAAAGCAAAAATCTCTACATTTTACCTGCTTCACCGCCCGCTATGAGTACCACTGTTATGATCGCTAGAATGAGGGAATAAGGTCCGGTCATCTTCACTGGTCCTCTATTCTGTACACTGTGTTCTAGACTCTGCACCGTATCGGCGGCACCTTAAAAGTTATCTGTTGTTGCTGTCACCTTAGACTCTCGGTCTTATGTAGTTACACTAAAAGTCGGGGACCAACCGCATATTGTCACCGATTGGTGGGCTGGATGTATTATCTTTCTCCCGATTGGTGGGCTGGATGTATTATATTAACTCATTAAGCATTCCCTTCTTCAAATATTTAACTATTTGCTGACGATTCTGCCCTCTGGAAAACCGCACGTTCCATAAAAAAATTGACAGGTATAATGCAACATGGCAGTGTGACTAACGTCACTGGACCTACGAAATAGGGTTTGAGATAATTTAAGTGTGTACTCGAGAGATGACTTAGGGGCCCTGTGTGCTACCATGAGAGAATTTATATAGCGTCTCTAATTGACAGTGGGAACTATTAACTTTTCCAGATGTCACCGCTGGTGAGTTATTAGCGTAGCAACTATTATCGCCCTCAGTTTCTATTACCCTGGAGAATGATCAGCCCAGCAGTACAGCACAAAGTGTTGGGGGGAGAGTCCGAGAGCGGGGACCCCCCCCCCCCCCCTTCTCGGCATTATGCGATTTTTCTTAAATTAGCGTAGGGAATGGTGCTCTGTCAGAGCAGTTGAGAAGTAAATGTTTGTAGTCCTAAATAAGACAGGAAACTGGATAAGAAACACAAATTTGAAGTGAGAAAGGTCAAGATCAGAGATTTGTTAGAATGCAAGATACAAGAATGCAATCAAATCAGGCATCACTGGAGAGCCATTCTCCATGGATATATTTATTTGGCATTCAACTTCAAGGTACCTCATCTGAAGAGAGTACATAATAATAATCAATGAACAATAAAGCACACACGAACAAAATAAACAAGTGGTTATAGGTTACTGAATTTAAAACAACGATGATTTTATTATCGATTTATTCAGTAATAACATATAATAGGGTCATTGGTGTGTTTAAATTTAGTAATTTCTCTCATAAAATCCAGCCATTTTTTATTTCTTTTTGAGGTAGAACATTTTTTAACTAATGACTGAACTGAAGAAATGGTGCAATGTTGTATAGGCTGGATATATAAAACGTGCAGTATAACATGCCTTCAATCTCAACGAAATTCCAAGACCAGCAAATGAGTGAAAACGGATAGGCCTACTATCGGAATGTGTGTGGTATCGGAATGTCTGTCAACATTACACTGCAAGTTAGGCTAAAAATAACAACCTCCATTCTCCGATCAAATGATTTGCTTCCTTCATGCATCGTGGCATATACAGCTCGCCTGACGCGAGATTCTGGTATTTCGGTAGCCTTCCGCAATACCACCGGCTAACAGCGACCAGCATGATCACGAGGGTTCCCGAATATTTCCAACAATTTACGGCAGATGTTCGGGAAGCATGGCGTGGACTATGAGGAAAAACATGGCGGAGCTACCTTGAAACGTATAATGCCGACATATTTTGGCAAGTACCATTAAAGTTACTGATATTTTCGAGAGCTGGGCGCATCATTTTTTTTTTGCTTTAGTGCTGGGCGGCCGAAGTTAGTCCCAGGCGCTTAAAAGTCACAGAGAAGAATACAGCCAAGGGTTCCCAATGGGCATGACAGTGCACTCGCTGAGCTAACAATAAATAATGAAAAAAAATTAATTATAAATCAAATTTTTATCAGAATTCGATCAGCTCAGAACTTGCTGATAACAATGCCCTAATGCACGGTTCAAGGTTCTAATGTTAATGGTTCTCCTTATTTTGCCGACGAAAGGATTCGTATGGACTCACTGACTCATTACCGGACAATTTGCGATCTGTAGCCTACTTCGTAGGAAAATACACTAGATACAATTAGCGGCTGGGCGGATAAATGGGGCTTCAAATTTTCCGCCCTAAAAACAACGGGCATTATATTCTCAAACAATAAACACATTGACGTTAAACTAACACTAGGAGGTCAGAAAATTGAATTCAAAAATAGTGTTAAATATCTTGGTATGATCTTTGACAGAAAACTCACATGGAAAGACCACATCGATCAACTAGTTCTTCGGTGCAATAAAGACCTGAACCTCATGAGGTGTGTGTCTGGTACAAACTGGGGAGCGAGTAAATATAGTTTGATAAAATTATACCAAGCTCTCATTAGGTCAAAAATAGATTACGGGTCCATCGCCTACCAATCAGCATGTAAGACACAACTGAAAAGAATAGACAGCATTCAATATTCTGCTCTAAAAATAGCTACTGGGGCCTTCAAGGGAACCGCCCTATGTAGTCTTCAAATAGAAACCAATGAGAAACCTCTTCGTTTAAGATCAGAGGAACTGTCCCTGAAATATGCAGGAAAAACTAGAGCTAAGGGCGATAATCACCCATGCCACAAAAATTTTGAAGATAAAAGTGAATATGAATATTTAAAGAAAAACTGGGAAAAAGACTCCGCCCCCCCTCGGCTACACCGTAAATAACCTATTCCAAGAGCACGAACTACCCATCGCATACATCTGCGACACAGACAAAATCACTAGGCCACCCTGGAAATTAGAGTCGCCCCACGTGGACACAAGTATTCACGACTACCTCACAAAGAAGGACAACCCAGACTTTATAAGAGCCACCACCCTTGAATATATCAACCAAAACTGGAAAAATTACTTAAAAATATATACAGACGGATCGAAAAACACAAGTAATAACACAGGATCAGCTTTTGTTATACCTGAGCTCAACATACAAAATGGTTTCAAACTTCCAGACAATATGTCTGTATACACTAGTGAACTGATTGCTATAATTAAGGCTCTCGAATGGATCGTCGAGCACAAACCAATCCGTGCGGTGATACTCAGTGACTCCCTTAGTGGACTCACATCCATTAAAAATTCTATATCTGACAGTAGACCTGGTCTCATACACAAAATAGAATGTATATGTACACAAATACACAACGAGGGTATAGACGCCATTTTAGCATGGGTCCCCGCGCATGTCAATATCAGAGGTAACGAAGCAGCCGACAAAACTGCCAACGACAGTCTTGCTAAAACTACACACGATGTGCCTATAGGATTAGGATATAAAGAACTCAACACTATCATTAGACGCACAATAGATAGCAAGTGGCAAAAGGAATGGAACGAAGAAGAACGTGGACGGTGGTTACATAAGATCCTTGATGGAGAGAAAAGACAAGTCCAGGGATTCCAGTTAGACAATAAACGTGATGACCGCATCATCACCAGATTAAGACTAGGCAAAACCGGACTTAAACCACATCTGTCCATGCTTCTGAAAAACACCTCACCACTCTGTACCGCATGCAACAATGTAGAAGAAACAATAGAACATGTTCTACTTGAATGCCCAATCCATAACCAACAACGTGAGGCACTTAGGAACGAATTAAAAAAATTCAACACTCCCTTAACATTACCAGCGTTATTAAACCCTAAGCCCCCCATTAGAAATCAGGTATTCAAGTCCTTGATAAATTTTATAAAAACTGCTGGTTATTATTCCAGTGTATAATACTACCGCCGTGCATGCGCAGTCAACAATTTTTTTTGTTTTTTTGTTTTTTCTCACATAATCAACTACTAGTACACCAAGTACTATGACACGATTTGATAGAGGCCAAATCATTCTTCTGACTTCAACAAATGGTATGGTTGCAGCGGAGTTACCTTGATACTGAGGGCCGTGTGCACCATAGTCATACAGAACATTATGGCCATAATAAACTATCCATACATAACATCCGGCCAAAATGTCACAGACACATTTAGAAATAAAATAGGCATGGCAACAACGGAGTTACCTTGATACTGAGGGCCGTCTGTTCCACTGTCCTTCAAAACAAACGATGGCCAAATCTAATTGAATTCATGACAACAATAGCACGGCAAATCGCATATAGCGAGCAGTATTCGGCATAAACTATAGGAAATTGTGATTACAAGCGTCTAGTCCGTCATTCATAATCCAGCCGTCGTCCATTAGAGAATATCCGCGTCCATAATCCAAAGACCTATTCCATTTTCCACATAACAGTATTAGCCCCAAATTCAAAAAGACAATCATAGTATACATAAACATAGGCTTGTTTCCTGCAAGAGAGAAGCGGTCAACAGTTTTCAATGATGCCGGCAAGACATCATGATGTTCCAAAAATATCAAATCCGTATCGCTGATCAGTATTCTTAATCCATAATATTCGTTATAGAGTCGTCATCTAAAAAAGATGTATCTCAGTCACGCTTTGATTGTGACTGTTCATATGAGTACCATGAGGATCTTGAAGTACATGGGTTCATACGGCCCCTAGCCCCGGGTTACCTTGATACTGAGGGCCGTCTATCTCATTGTCCTACAAATTCTTTATGGCCATCAAACGATAATGCATACAGAAATAATACAGAGCTGTTTATTTGTGTATTCACCTAGTACTGAATCTATCGAAATTTTTAGTTATTTATTCATTTGTTTATCTATTTACTCACTTAATTATATATTGCTATTCATATTATGTGACTGACGGTCGGGGCGTGCCTGTTGTTGGGAGGAAGATATATCAAATTATTGCATCGAAAAACAGTAGAAAACAAGAATGACTACAAGCCTTCTATTTCATATGATACAGGCACACCGAAGACCACAGACGAGTTGGACAAGACCTGAAACAGAAGACGGATGACGATTACAAGAATACCACAGCGCCTATAGTGACAACGCCGCATAGCAAGAACACCCAGAATCAGAATACTCGACCCTAGACCACACCGGATACGCTACCCCTTAGATGTTACCGAACTGACGCCTCAACACAGAATTTGATCCTTTGACTTTCACGCAATATAGGACGTAGACCTGCCGTTCTGTACCCCAATACACACTCCAAGCAATTGTTACAGGCACAGATTTCTGGAAGGACCCACCCTGTTCCCAAGGGCGTCGTTAGGGAAGTCGCCTCGAAGAATCCTGAAGACGCCCTGATTCTCCCAGTTTTTTCTGGACGGCTTTGTGCGTACTATGGGGTACCAAGACAAAGGAATCATCTACGCGATTATAACAAATATTTTTCAGTATAAAAACCAATAACAGACTTAACGACTTATACATAGCGACTCTTCTCTACTAGTATTTATATTTCCTCATTGTTATTGTTATTCATTATTTAATTATTTATTTTAATATCTAGCGCTGCAAAAGATCTTAAATTAACGAAGAAATGTACCGTGAAATTTAAATAAAACATTGAGTTGATGGGCCGCGAAATCCGTATGGGAAGCGGCCCTTAAACTACAATTTCAATCAATCAATCAAATATTTAACGTCTAATTAAACTTTAGGTGAGAGAGACCTGATCCAGCCAACAGCGCTCGTTCTGCAAGTTTTTTTTTTTAGGAAACTAAAGAAGGACTAATCTCTAACGTGCGATATTTTGCAAGGCTCTATTCAATTTGTATATTGTTTACTCTCATCACATCAAACAACTGACTGCAGTGCTGTTTTGTTGTTTTTCATATTTTATGCTGTGGAACTGTTTGCTAAAAAGAAGTAACATTAATCGTGAAACTCGAAAAGTAGTGCAAAAAAAGACAGTTCAGCGCCCCATGAGCAACGAACAGAGCGACTAGGGAGCAGTTGACGTCATCACCGGAAATGACTGATTCCGTTTAATTCTAAAGCAACCATGCGACTTAATTCTAAATCAAACATCCGGCTTAATAATAAAAGTAAACATCCTTTTTGAATGTAAAAGGTTACATCCTGCGTAATTATAAAGGAAACATCGAGCCTAACTCCAACAGCAGGCCTAATTCTAAAGCAAACATCTGACTTAATTCTAAAGCACACTATTGCGGCTTAATTCTGCAGAATATATTCGGCTTAATTCTAAAGCAAATATCTGACGTAATTATAGAAGCAAATATCCGGCCAAATTCTAAAGGAAACACCCGGCTTAATTATTACAGCAAACGTCCGGCGTAATTATAAAGGAAACATTGGGCATAATTCTAAAGCAAACAACAGGCTTCATTTTTTAGCAAACATCCAGCTTAATCCGAAGGCAAACATCCGGCTTAGTTCTAACGCATGTATTCGTCTAAATTCTAAAGCAAACTTTCGTCTAAATTCTAAAGCAAACATCCGGCCTAATTATAAAAACAATCATCTGGCTTAATTGTAAAAGCAAACATCCGGCTTAATTATAAAGGAAACATCGTGCCTAACTCCAAAGCTAACATCAGGTCTAATATCTGGTTTAATTCTAAAGCAAACTTCCGGATTAATTCTACAGCATATATTCGACTTAATCCGCCTTTTGCGCTATTCGTAATGCCGGTTTCGGCCGCAAGGTGGCGCTAGCGCTCACGGCACTTTGGTCTGTTCCGGTTGTCTGCTAAACATGTGCAGGAGGGAAAGCGGGTATTGTATTTCGCCTCGATTCGTCAGATTTTCTCACTGATGGAGACGTCCTTGGTAGTTTACGTAAGTATAGTCATCAAGTCTAATTTTTACTCGTTTGTACAAGCATAATAAAAGCCGCTTTGTCAATAAATTGGGCAATCAAAGCTCGTCGTTGTTGTTGCTATAAAACATTTGTTTAGTTATAGTAGAGACTTGCGTGTCATCGACTCAGGGATAAAGGATTTTTTTTGCAGAAGAAATACATGGTATAATAATTAGATAATTAAAACATTAAAAATAAGTAGCTATTAGTGCAAAAACTACTTCCTCAGTATTTATGAGAAGTTAGAAGACATATGGCACATTAATTTCCTGTTCAGTGTGTCTTTTCACAATAAAATTATGAAACACTATCAGCCGTCCCAACTGAGGCGGGTTGAGTTCTTGTTTATCACATTATAATCATACAGCTACATTAACAGCTACATGGTAGTCGGGTTAACTAATAATCCGAGTATTTCTCACAGTACTTTATCAAACAAACTGACCCCTGCTGATTGTTTTCAGTAGAGTGTGGTTTAATCAGGCTGAACTGCCGGCCACCCACCATGTTTTATAACAACAACAACGACGAGCTTTGATTGCCCAATTTGTTGACAAAGCGGCTTTTATTATGCTTGTACAAACGAGTAAAAATTAGACTTGATGACTATACTTACGTAAACTACCAAGGACGTCTCCATCAGTGAGAAAATCTGACGAAACGAGGCGAAATACAATACCCGCCTTCCCTCCTGCACATGTTTAGCAGACAACCGGAACAGACCAAAGTGCCGTGAGCGCTAGCGCCACCTTGCGGCCGAAACCGGCATTACGAATAGCGCAAAAGGCGGATTCTAAGATACATTGGTGAGGATATATTGGTGTGGATATATAGGCGAGAAAACGTCGCGAGGATATATTGATAAGGATATGATGGTGAGGATATATTAGTGACTGTTCAAATTTCCAAAAAAATTTATCCCGCAGTTGCTAATTTCTTGAAGATACACTTTCTCTGTTCACTACTTCCTCTAATAGCTTCCCTGTAATCAATAATGTTTTCTGTTTGGAGCAGACTGGCTGCTTTCAAAATTTTGGTATGGATATATCATCTAACATATGATAACAATGAACCATATGGCTGTACAACCGTCTCTCTTCAATATCTTAGTTCTATATAGGACAACCAAATATCTCTTTTCACACATTAGGCCTATATTTGATACTATTCCCAGTATTAGCAGGCCGAACAATCTCTCTTGGATGGATGTTTTCTCCATATTCACTCTTATCTGAAAAGTATTTTCTTCTATGATCTATCCATTCCAATCAAATTCATAGTCTGATCCTCACCATTTTAGTGTTCATCATCTTCATTCTGTTTAAACCAAGGTGGAATTGTCCGTGGTTATATTTCATTCCCGACAATATTTTCAACATCATTCGGTTGACTAATTCTCGAAGTACATTGAAATATATTTTACTTCAACATTCGGCCTTCACACCTAGTTTGTTTGAGATCGATAAAGTGAAATCTTCATACATCTCCATAAATCAGTCGAGTTTATTTCGGATAAGTACGATGACCTAATAATGATATATGTTGCTCGTCGATGGAGTTATTGAAAACCTCAACATACTGATAATTCCAGCCGATATTTCTGGAAACTGTACTCTAATCGAATAAGTAATATACATAAGAACAGCAGATGGTGCGATCCTGTGGTAAGCAAGTCTCGTATCGTGCTTGCCATCTGTCATATGATTGTTTACTCTTACCAAGTTCCGTACAGCGGGAGCGAATATCAATATATATACCCTTCACAAATTCTTATCCAGGTAATCAACTTGTGATCAACTTTGAAAATGGCTGGATAACTACCTATCGATGCGAGTACAACGAGTTGTCATAAACGGCCAATGTTCCTCCTGGGTCGATGTAATATCCGAAGTCTGACATGCACTGTTTGGAGTTTGGTGATGACGTAGTCAGCCGGAAAATATAACAGGCTGTCTCATTGGCTTAGCGGAAAAGACGTAATGCGGCTGCGCGCCTTGCATTTGTATAGAGGTGCAGGCAGATGTTGTTTACCGACGTTTTGGAGGTTACAAACTCTGACGTTGGGAGAATGAAAAGTAGGCGTTTTGTGGAAAGTCGGCGGTATTGCAGGTAATCAGTTTTCCGTGCATTGTGACATCTACTTGCGACCACATCGACTGGAATAATAAGTTATGGGGCCGCATTTGTCTGTTTCTTTGAGGAGAGTTTCATCCTTTCGCGTTACATTGGCTTTAACGTATAGTTTACTACGTCTATGATTTATATAATCCATACATTGACCACAAAACGAAAACTCTACTGGGACTTCATCTGTGATTTATGAAGATGGCCTAACCTCTACATGATACATTCGCGCCACCGCCGTTTGTTTCGGGAGAAGAGAGAATTCCTTTGGTCGGTTTCCTAAATTCTGATAATTCCATGATTATGAAATGAACAGATGTTTCTTCAAATGAAGTGTTATCGATGAGGGCTGCGTGAGGAATGAAGCTGGTTCGCCTCGTTCAGTCATTATATATACTTCGAGATATCCGCAATCGCTAAGGATTGTGGTAAGGCAATGTGGTGATGAATATACGTCGGTTTTCATTTTCCTATCCAATCCCCCAACTTCAACACAACGAAGTAGCGGTGCTCTCCCTTCTGCAATATTGGATTCGCCGCGTATGTTGGAATAAACGTATGATTGACTACCCTGTCATGGGAATTTGTAGTGCGACAGACCATCCTCGAATTAATCCCAATTGTTGATTCAAGTTAACCTTGAAATGACTGGAGTTGATTTGCTGAAACAATTGTTCTGAGTCGATGATATAGATATCCATTCTGGTAAAAGTGTGTTTTGATGATGTGGGGATTTAATCCGTGTACATGCATTTTATGGTTTAGGTTTTAGATGCTATCATCGATTATATCGATACGAGCTTTGACGAGTAACCCCTGACGATAGTCACACCCTTCCTCTTAGCTTTGACGTTTAGAAAATAACGTAAATCAATTCGCATGTCTTTACAGGCATGTGGAAACTTTCAATCTTTGTGCATAAACCTACACAGCGTTACATTTAATATGATCGTGATAGATGGTATGGATATGGTCGTGATAGATGGTATGGACTCGTACTGACATTTAGGATATCAGATGTTAATCCAGTTAATAGTAGACGATGTATACATAGTTTTACGATGTTAAATCTAGTAAGCATTTTCTGATATAGAGCCATGTGTACAATTCAAGCGTCTGTTTTCGAATGAATTATTTGCATGAAGTGGAAGGTTTATAACCCTGAGTGTCACATTTGCTTTGGAATTCAGATCAGTCATCTTCAACACTTTTGGACCATAGCCATATATATACATATTATTAATTTGGAAAGCCTAGCTATATTTCTTTGTGTTACATGAAATAAACACATTGGAAACATAGGTAAAGGTCAGTCAGCTCAAATAGTCATTCACCAGTTGCAACATGAATTTGGAGACCCTAACTTCAATCTTTCAAATATTATCGCAAATACTAGAATTTTACCTTGATGAACTAGGTCGGTCATATGCCATCTATAAGATAATATATGCTGTGTACCTACCACCGAAGAACTCTCCGAACCGGTTTCTTTAATCATCTCATGACACAAATATATATGTTATCACAGTCTTATGACGGATATATATATATATATGTGGTGACTTGAAATCTCGTATCGGGGATATGAACGAATCCATTGTGGAAGTTGATCAGTTGTCATTCTCGAGATCACGTTTGGATGTAGGTGTTAATGGCCATGGTAAAAGCCTTAATGAGTTTTTAAATGATTGTAGAATGTGTGTTGCAAACGGCAGAATAACACCCGAATTCGACAATTTCACCTGCAATTTCCGGAAAATCAGTGGTAGATTATTTTGTGATACCCTATGATATATTACCAAATTGTATCCGATTTAAGGTGGACGTATGTAATGACTTGATAGACGAACTTTACCTACAGGGTTTGCTATCGGACAAATGTAAGGCGCCGGATCATTCGATTTTAACTCTAACTGTAAAAATACAGGACTTATATGATAATTTGGATGAACCGAACCATGGGCGTCGCTAGGATTTTTCAAAGGGGGGTCGATTATCATAGCACTTTAGGCGAGGGTCCAGGGGCCGCCTAGGCCCCGGAAGCTCCGGGGTCCTAGATCGCCGGAGATGCGTTCTAAGCGTTTTCCCGGAATTAAATCTGAACAAAATGTATGCAGATTTAGGGTTATATTATACAGCTCTGGGACCTTAGATGGCCTGAGATGCATTCTGAGCGATTTCCAACAATTAAACTAACACGACATTTGTCAAATATCAGTATTATATTTTATTCTCTTGTCATCTTGAAAACACAGTAATATTGCTTTGGGCCGATATACCTCGTAGGCTAACCCAATGGCGTCGGAACGTAATTGAAAGTGGGGGACCACTATCACATCCCAACAGGCGGGGGTCCAGGGGCCGCCTAGGTCCTAGATTGCCGGAGATGCGTTCTGAACGTTTGATAGCGTATGTAACCATGTTTAAATGATTAAAACTAAACATCATATCACTTTACGATCCATATGTCATTCATGACTGTGAACATAAAACTATTGCTGAAAATATCACAATAATACTGTGTAGAATATCAAACTGTGTATCATGGAATATATCTCGTGGACATGGTGAAATACTGACTAGAAAAATAAAACTAATATCACTCATTAAAACGTGGCCAAGGTAAAATACTCACCAGAAAAAAATTAAACTGATATATTTTCCGGAAATGAAATATCACGAATGTAGTATAGCCTTCAGCAAAGCTTATACATATACAGCTTTCAGTTTATTGCCCGTTTTGCACTTCGCCAACGGTAGACCGAGGCTGCCGATGCTTCATTATCAAATCCACACGCATCGAGCAGAAGGAAAAAAACACACGAGTTAGTGTTAATGATTAATTGAACGAGCTTTCATTGAACCCACCCACTGCCCTCAGGGGTATGTCCCCACCCCAGGAGATCTGAGCCGACCCATATATATTCTATATCTATAGGTTAGCCAGGTGTTTGAACGGGCATGAATATCCCTACCACGTGACGTAAATCAGAACCAACCTCGCAGGAACACC
Organism: Hanleya hanleyi; assembly: GCA_036873755.1. Taxonomy (NCBI): domain Eukaryota; kingdom Metazoa; phylum Mollusca; class Polyplacophora; order Lepidopleurida; family Hanleyidae; genus Hanleya; species Hanleya hanleyi. The sequence continues at coordinate 41,988 of JAVTVY010018371.1, forward strand.
CAAAGGAGCCGCAGTGATTAAATAAGATAGGGAGATTGCGTGCCCTTTCTATACTACTCATCGCGCACTACTCATCACACATGCGCAGTCGACCCATTCTACTGTAGGGTGCAAGCCTGGCCCATGGAATCTCAGGTAGTGAAAACCCCAGGTCTTTCGTCCCACCCTATACTGCGCCACACCTATGCGACCCGCTGTGCCCTTTCTATACTACTCATCACGCATGCGCAGTCGACCCATTCTACTGTAGGGTGACCAAGGGATCTCAAAAAGTAGGAGGAGGACGAGTCGGACACGCCACGGATTAAGAAGTGAAACCCACATGTCTCTTGCCTCCCTGGCCTGCTTCTTTAATAGTATGAGTAAAGCGGAGTAGGAGGAGGAGTAGGACACGCCACGGATTATACTAGGGAGATAGTAAATTCGCCTGCTTTGTCCGTCGAGGGTTCCCCTGCTGTATCCGTCGAGGGTGGAGTCTCATGAACAGAGCTACAGCTCTTTCATAATCCACTTTATGACCATAAAACGGAAAGTCGTGGTAAGCCCATTGTTGAGCGTCACTACTGGAACGGAGCATGCTAACGAGCTCGAGATAGCTAAATAATATATAGAGCTAAATAATATATAGCCCTCACGAGTATGAGGGCTATAGGTCGGCCCCAGTCACCTCCAGCGAGGGGTTTAGATAATTTTATTACGAATCACCCACCTCTGAAACTGCCGTACATCTAATCTCTATCCCCTCCTGCGCACTATTTTAAAATCTTGCGCCCTATTGTGAAATAGTAACGCATATATCGTCGTCTGAATTTTCCAGTCGACAACTTCCACTTTATACGCGCCATGTTCAATTGCAAACGGCCTAGCACACATATGCCGTGACGTCACCAAAGAGAGAGTTGAAGTTTTCGACTGGAAAATTCAGACGGCGATATATGCGTCACTATTTCACAATAATGCGCAAGATTTTAAAATAGTGGGCAGGAGGGGATAGAGATTAGATGTACGGCAGTTTCAGAGGTGGGTGATTCGTAATAAAATTATCTAAAACCCTCGCTGGAGGTGACTGGGGCCGACCTATAGCCCTCATACTCGTGAGGGCTATATATTATTTAGCTCATACTCGTGAGGGCTATATATTATTTAGCTAGCTCGAGACGGAAATTTTTTATTTCTTTCTTTGTTTTGTTTTTGTTTTTGTTTTTGTTTTCTCTGTTTTTTTTTGTTTTTTTTTGTTTTTGTTTTGTTTTTTGCTTTTTCTTCCGTTTTTTTTTTTTTGGCGCGTCCAAAGGGGGGTCGTTCGCACCTGACGCCCCCCCCCCCCTAACGACGCCCCTGGGGAACGTGGCAGGTGCTGAAATTCTTTCTGATGTAAACATGTATAACCCATAGGTACAAAACACGGAACATGCCAATACAGTTTATGTCGTCACCGGCCCTTAGGCAATGTGTCGTAACGTTCATTGACAGTATTGGGCAGTCTAGAAGGACCCAAGAAACTGTGGAGAAGTATAAGGAACTAACTGAAATCATAATCGCAGAAATGAAATCACATTTACATCCCATATATGGAGCGAGCAAAAATTCTAAAAAGAGGTATAAAAAAGCAAAACCTTACTGGAATGAGGAGTTGTCAGAATTATGGAGAGATATGCCTGATAAAGAAAAGATTTATATTAAATACAAGGGGAGACAATCTATATATAGTACATTACCGATAGAATACCGTATTGCCAAACAACTGTTTGATGGAAAGCTGAGACAAGCTAAAAAAAGTATGATAGAGATATCTTAACAGAAATTGAAAATGTTACGGATAATCCACGTGCATTCTGGGATCACATTAAAAAATCTAGGCCCAAGCAGAAGTCCGCTATACCTTTAGAAGTTGTGGATGAGGCCGGGAACGTTATTACTAAGAAAGAAAAAGTTCTCGAATTTTGGCGAACTGAATATGAACAATTGTATAATGAAAATAGTGGAACATTTGATCAAGATTTTTATCATCATAAAATGAATGAATTAGATCAGGAAGAAAGTTTGATGATTTCTGATGTTGTATTAAATAGATATATAGAGATGGATGAGATAGCTAAAGCAGTAGATAATGCCAAAATTATAAAACAGCCGGTATTGATCAAATCCCGAATGAAGTAATAAAATATGAACCTGTAAAGGATATGTTGCATTCATTTTTCAATATGTGTTTTGTGAATGATATGTTGCCAAATGAATGGCTAAGAGCCCTGATTTTTCCGATCCCAAAACATAAGGGCGACGACCCGCGAGTTCCATTAAATTATCGTGGGATAAGTATCTTGTCCTGTTTATACAAAATATACAGTAGTGTATTTAATACAAGATTTGTGTCCTTTGCGGAAGGAAACGGTCTACTTTTAGATGAGCAAAATGGATTTCGCTCTGGTAGATCTTGCGTAGACCATATATTTACGTTAAATAGCATAGTGAAGAACAGAATCTCGTCGGGTAAAAAGGTATTTGCCTGCTTTATTGATTTTCAGAAAGCGTTTGATTTGGTAAATAGAAATTTATTATTTTATAAGCATTTAGAAAATGGAGTGAATGGACAATTTTATAAGGCTATAAAAAGGATGTATGGGAATACAATGTCTGCTGTTAAAGTTAGTTATTATCTGACAAATTGGTTCGAAACACGTTACGGGGTCAAGCAAGGCGACACCCTCTCACTCACCCTATTTGCAATCTTTATCAATGGGCTTATTGGAGAAGGGGATAACTGCAGCCCGCAGCCGGTGCGTCTGGCAGTAGCGGTGCGTCTCCCAGTAGTGCGTCTCCCAGTAATCAAGGGACACAACTCTGCACAGTACTTTTCGCCTCGAACATATGCCCGAAGGTATATTCATGATATTAAATTGCTTAATTAAACTGCTACAATAATATCTACACAGCTGAAACACAAAATTGAATAATTTTTTCATATGCCATAAAATAGTGTGATGTTGTTGTTTTTGTATTTGCTTATTGTAATTTCTAGGAACACGTAAATGACACACAAGACGTTTTTAGCGCGAAATATTTTCCCCATAATTTATCATTGTATTGCCGCAGTAAGAACTCTCGGTGCGTCTCCCAGTAATGTGGTATATGGAGCATTGTATTGCTGCAGGCACAAATCTCGGTGCGTCTCCCAGTAGCGCCGTGTGTGGGGCAGTGTATTGTTGCATATAGAAGTGTCGGTGCGTCTCTCAGTACTGCCGTGTGTTTGGCAATCTAGTGCTGCATACAGAAATCTCGGTACGTCTCCCAGTAATCCCGTGTGTGGGGCAGTATATGGCTGCAGAGAGAAATCTCGGTGCGTCTCACAGATTTCTGCCTGCAGCAATACAATGCTCCATATACCACATTACTGTGAGACGCACTGAGAATTGTTTGTGCAGCAATACAATGATAAATTATTGGGAAAATAATTCGCGTTAAATGCATGCCTTCTGTGCCATTTACGTGTTACTGGAAATTACAATAAGCAAATAGAAAACAACAACAGCACGCTAACTTATGGCATTTGAAAAAAATGATTCAATTTTCTGTTACAGCTGTGTAAATATTATGGTCGCAGTTTAAATAGGCGAAAAGTACCGTGCAGAGTTCTGTCCCTTGATTACTGCGAGGCGCACTCCTGGGAGACGCACCGCTACTGCCAGACGCACCGGCTGCAAGCTGCAGTTATCCCTTATTCGCTTATTGAGGAATTGAAACAATGTGATGTGGGAATTAGATTAACAGATGATTCGAAAGTGTCAGCTGATGATTTAGTAATTTTAGCTGAAAATGAAGTTGAACTTCAAATGCTGCTTGGCGTATTAATATTGGGAAGTCTAACATTATGCATTTTAGAAATGTTAGAAATAAGAGAAGTGAGACTGAATTTAGACTAGGTGATACAATCATTGATTATACTGACAGTTATAAATATTTGGGAGTGATCTTTAACGAGTATATGAAGTTTGATATTACGGCAAAAACTCTGGCCGATTCTGCTGGAAGGGCTCTTGGAGCGGTTATAAGTAAATGTAAGTTAATATCGGATCTTGGCTTTCAAACTTATACGACGCTCTTTAATAAATGTGTATTGCCTGTATTAAATTATGGGGCGGCGGTATGGGGTGTTCACATCAATACTTTTCAAGCGGGTAATAATATAATGAATAGAGCACAAAGATATTTTCTTGGTGTGCACAAACTGACGCCATTGGACGCAGTTTACGGAGATGTTGGATGGCCATCGTTACATTTATTACGTAACGTGGAAATTATAAGGTACTGGAATCGCTTAATGTCAATGGATGTATCTGGGTTAACAAAGCGAATACTGCTCTGGGATGTAACTTGTAATGGCCACTGGAGCTCTTTTGTAAAAAAATATTCTTTATGAGGTCAATCTGAACGGGGTTTTTGATGATTTTGTTACATGTAATCTAAACGACCCCCATAACAGACTAAAAAGGCAAGATGCGGATAGGTGGTCGCGGGCTGTTAGACGGAAACCCAAATTACGTACCTATGTTAAATTCAAACATGAATATAAAACAGAAAGCTATATCCTGATTAACCTAAGTAAATTTGAAAGATCGCTATGTGCCCAATTACGCTGTGGTGTCTTGCCTTTGAGAGTTGAAGTAGGTCAGTAGTAGTATAAAGACGGAAAAGGTCGCATTGCCCTCTTTGCACTTAAACTTGAGGGGTAACTCGTGATTTCCCTAAAGAATCCGACAGGGGGCGCCACCAGCTCAAGGCATGTCCGGACATGTTCTGGATTGCATCAGCCTTGGCTGTGTGCCAAGTATTGACGACTATAGTTCGGTTAACCTTTGACCTTTGTATGCCTCCGCGGGGATGCGGTCATATCTGGCGGTGATGCGGTCGCCGGAAAAAGCTTCCGCGGAGAAAAAGTAGTCCCTAGATAGAATGGTCCGATGGGGTCGAGTGAGGTATCAAAATGAAGCTTAGGGGAGGGGGCATCTGATGAGCTGGGTGCGGGGTTGAAATAGCGGCATTCTGCGCATGCGCGGTGGCCCAAGGGTATGAACATAGACGTTTTGGCATCTAGGGGAGCCACGAATGGTCCGATGGAGTTCAGTGAGGTATCAATGTGAAGCACACGTGAGGGGGCATCCAGTCATGGATAGGTGCATGTAAAATTAGGATTTTTTCCCGAAAATATAAAAAGCGGAACACGGACTTTACCCCTAAAATAGAGGACAACACCTATCAACCCTAGCCAAAAGGGCTAATATCGGTCCCCGGGCTTATTGGGACCTGCCTATCAAGTCAATGGGGTGGATGCATGTAAAACTTTCTACAGAAAAAAGCGGAAAGCGGACTTTACCCCTAAAATAGGGGAAAACACCTATGAACCCTATCTCAATTCCGGAGCTCCGACGCCACCACCGGGCGTTGGCGGGCGTTGCTACAAGAGAACTCGGAGCTCCGACTCGGAGCTCCGGAGCTCCGACTCGGAGCTCCGGAGCTCCGAGTTCCATGAGCTCCGGAGCTCCAAGAGCTCCGGAGCGCCGAGTTCCAAGAGCCCAAGAGCTCCGGAGCTCCGGAGCTCCGAGTTCCAAGAGCTCCGGAGCTCCGAGTTCCAAGAGCTCCGGAGCTCCGAGTTCCATGAGCTCCGGAGCTCGGGAGCTCCGGAGGGTACGGGTGCACCATAGGTACACGCGCATGCCTACGATGACGTTATTTCCGGGCTTTGATCTCCACAAGCTTTGAGCTCCGAGAGCTCCGATCCAAGAGCTCTGCCATACGGGGGCTACCACCACCACCGGGCGTTGACGCCCGTCAACGCCCAGTGGTGGTGTTGGTGGTGGTGTTGGTGTTGGTGGTGTTGGTGATGGTGTGTGTATGTGCCTGCGTACGTTGGCGTCACTTCCGAGTAGCGCAGACTCAAAGGTCACTTTCCTGGGTACTGTGGTTTTACATCCGGTCCTCATCTCACATCCGGGTCCTCGTCTTACATCCGGGGTTTTCGGTGTTTACTGTCACGTGACCGGAACCGGAAGACTCACTCACTCACTCACTCACCGTCGTTAGTGCGTCCATGCGTTAAGACGGGCGTTGGGGACGCCTCAAAGATGTTGTGTAAGCCTCTCCGAGCTCCAGCGCTCCGAGCTCCAGAGTCCCCTAAATGTATTCACCCATGCACTGATAGATACTCAGAATGCGCAAACAAGTATCTGTGGATATGTTGCCTCAACGGAATCCTGGCCTGCCCGATAACGATTAGAACAAACGGTTCAGAGCGAACATGGTCGAAGATAGAACTTCCTGAAATGCCGACTTCTGATTGGACAAGAGCAGCTGAGAATGCATCTAACGGGCATAGCGTGCTATAAAAGGGAAGCGGCCTGGCTGTTTCATCAGACACTCTGTCAACCACCAAGATGTTCACTTGTACGACGTGCTCGAAATCATTCACTCGTCTGCACGACTTGCGCCGCCATAAGGCTACCAAGCACAAAGGAACCGCCCGGCATAGCTGTACGATATGTACACTGTCGTTTCAGCGCCCGGATCATTTACAGCGCCACACACGTGCACGCCATGAAGTACCCAAGCGTCCATGCGAGGAATGCGGTCGGATTTTCAAACTGACCAGTCAGTTGCTGCGACACCAACGCACACGACACCCTGTTCTGCAGCCACGTTTGCAGGTAGAAGAGTCCGTAGGCACCAGTATCGAGACAGCGGGAACTCCCACCCATCGCACGAGGGTTGCTGATGATGTCGCCCTAATTCAACAGTCAAATTCCGGCAACAAGACATTGGGCCAGGTTTTGTACGACGAGGAGAGCAGAGTACACTTCGTGGACGAACCCATAAATGTTCCTAGCGATCTCTTACACGAACACCATCCAGTGAGTGACATCTATCGGCGCCATTGGCCCATGATCCGGCACTGTTTCTACCGTCATCGCCCCATTCAAGATATCTACAATTTCCGACTGACCAACCTCGCCCGCCTACGCAGCTACGTGGAAGCCATCTTCAACGACCAAACTACGGCCTTCAAGTTGAATCTGGCGTTTGGTTATGTGCTGCAGCATAAAGACACAGACCAAGCCCGATATTTTTACCCGAGCAGTAACATCCGGGTATTTGACCAACCGTTTACCATCATTAACCGGGCGACGCTAGAGGCAATGCTGGGGAAACTGGACACCGTGGATCCCTTAGAATGGGCCCAACAACAACGCCCCGACACACAATGGGTCGTAGAGAGGATGACCAATGTCACGTTTTTCGTTACCAAGCTGACCGACCACCGCCATCAGCTGAATGTGTCACCCATGCACTGATGAATACCATAACATGCAGTACATACTCTATATGTCTGGTCCTCGACTTGGGGTAGTTGAACTGAGTGTGCTAAAAATAGATCACCAGCTAGCGTACTATAAAAGAGAAGCGGCCTGGCCGTTCCATCAGACACTCTGTCAACCACCAAGATGTTCACTTGCACAACTTGCCAGAAGCAGTTTACTCGTCTAGAACATTTACGACGTCACGAGGCCTCCACCCACAACGATGCACGGTATACTTGTATAATCTGCGCACGGTCATTCAATCGGGAGGATAATTTACTGCGCCATGAGAGGGCACTCCACGAGGGTGCGACGGTACAATGTAACGATTGTGGTCGACTCTTCAAACGACCCAGTCGATTAAGACAGCACCAACGTTTGATTCATGCCCCGTCTCTACGGTTTGGGCGACAACTTTCCACTAAAGAGGAGCCGCAGAAGGTCAGACCCAGTGAAGATGAACCCGGGGAGACGAACGCCACTGGTGATGCGATGACGAAGAGCCCGCCTATACCCACAGTCCAGGAGGGCCTGGATATTCAGCCGGACCCCAGCGTTACGGTTTCGAGTCATACGCCTGACAACATCGAACATTTTTTGGAAGATGCAGTGGAAGCTCCTAGCGATCTGTTACAGGACGCCCATCCAGTGAGTGACATCTATCGGCGCCATTGGACCATGATACGGCACTGTTTCCACCGTCATCGCCCTATTCAAGATATCTACAATTTCCGACTGACCGACCTCGCCCGTCTACGCAGCTACGTGGAAGCCATCTTCAATGACCAAGCGACGTCCTTCAAATTAAATCTGGCGTTTGGTTATGTGCTGCAGCATAAGGAGACAGACCAAGTTCGATACTTTTACCCGAGCAGTAACATCTGGGTATTTGACCAACCGTTTACCATCATTAACCGGGCGTCGCTAGAGACGATGCTGGAGAAACTGGACACCGTGGATCCCTTGGAATGGGCCCAACAACAACGCCCCAACACCAAGTGGATAGTGGAGAGGGTCACCAATGTTACGTTTTTCGTGACCAAGCTGACCGACCAACCCATCGGTTGAACGCGTCACCCGTGCACTGATGAATACCATAAAATGCCGTACAGACTCTATATGTCTACATGCTGGTCGTTGACTTGCGCTCAGTAAACACTTGTACCTAATGTAACGGTGCATTAAATAATAAAACATGGTGTTTGATATTTCAATTTGTTTTGCTATGAACATACTAAACATACCTAGGGCGGCTCCCCCAGCCTGGGTATGATGTAACATTGGGGATAATAAACTGTATGAACATTGCTGAACTTGTTGTTATTCATGACAACTGCTATGCGGTTGTATAATACAGAATATATGACAGATATGGTATAATACAGCACCGATTTGATATAATACAGGACAGATACTGTATAATACAGCACTGAATTGGTATAATACAGAACAGATTTGGTATGATGCGAGACAGATATGGTATACTACAACAAAGATATAGTATAATGCATGACAGATATGGATAGTCCATCTCTACCCCAAATACCTTCCTTCACTGCCCCAAAATGCCTACTTTCGATACTACTCGTACTGATGACGTCACCAATGACGTCACAGATGCTGTGGACATCCCACAAATCGTGGGAAAAATTGGCACTGAGCCAATTATAAAACCTATTCTTTAGCTACTACTCGTACTAATGACGTCACCGATGACGTCACAGATGCTTTGGACATCCCTCAAATGGAGTCTACACCCCGAGAACTGCAAGATGACACTTCCCACGTCGCATTCGGTACACCAGGGTGCAGGGCGCAGCACAGGTACGCGCGCATGCATGCGGCGACATCATTTCCGAGCTCTGAGCTCCACAAGCATTGAGCTCCAAGAGCTCCGATCCAAGAGCTCTGCCACACGGGACGCCCGTCAACGCCCAGTGATGGTATTGGTGGTGGTGTCTATAAATATAGGAATGAACATGTGTCCCTCATCGGCCGACCAATACATATGGATTGATGAGGTGTACGTGTACGTTCTGTAAGAGAACCTACTTAGGACTGGCGCCTAAGACCACTCGCCATCCTGACTTTACAGTTAAAGTTCACAGGATCAAGTCATATGTAGTATTCATGAACGATGCGACAACCAAGTGTGTAGTTGCGTCTACACGCAGAGAACTACAAGATGACACCCCACACGACATATTAGGACCAAGGATGGTCCCTCTCCACCCTAAACATCTTCCTTCACTTCCCCAAGATGCCCACTTTCGCTACTACTCCTACTGATGACGTCACCGATGACGTCACAGATGACGTGGACAACCCACAAATCGGGGTCTACACCCCGAGAGCTACGAAATGACACATCCCACTACCCATTCGGACCAAGAATGGGTCCTCTCTACCACAAACACACCCCGACGCACCATGAAAATGGCCACTTTACTTACTACACCCAACTGCGCATGCGCAGATTGATGCGACTTGCAATAAAAAACATGCCATTCTGATTCTACCCCACACAAGCTTCACTTTGACACCTCCCACGACCCACTTGGACCACTAGTGGTCCATATCGGCCACAAAATGTCTATTTCCATACTAAAGCCTGCCTGCCCATGCGCAGAATGGCGATATTCCTACGCCCACATCCACCCAGTCGGATGCTCCCTCACGTGTGCTTCACATTGATACCTCACTTGACTCGATCGGACCAATAATGGCCCACCTAAACACCAAAACGTTCCTTCCAAAGCACTTTTCCCACAATTCCCTGTCTGCGCATGCGCAGAAGGTTGAACACGTACAACACACTTATCCAGGCGGATGCTCCTTCACGAATGCTTCACAACGATACCTCATACGATTCCATAGGACCACGAGTGGCCCACCTAAACCCCAAAACGTCTATTTCCATACTCTTTTCCCTCAATTCTCTGTCTGCGCATGCGCAGACTGTTCAACACGGACGACACACTAGTCCAGGTGAATGCTCCCTCACACAGGCTTTACATTGATACCTCACTCAACTCCATCGGACCACTAGGGACCCCCCTAGACCCCAAAACGTATATTTTCATACTCTTGGTCTACTGCGCATGCGCAGAATGACGTCAGTTCCACGTGTCACCCACCCCGTCGGATGCGCCTTCACGAATGCTTCACATGGATACCTCATACGACTCCATAGGACCCATAGTGGCCCAAATAGATCCCAAAATGTACATTTCCATACTAGGGTCTGCCTGCGCATGCGCAGAATGACGATATTCCTACCCCACGCCCACCCAGTCGGCTGCACCCTCACGTGTGCTTCACATTGATACCTCACCCGACTCCAACAGACCACTAGTGGCCCACCTAAACCCCAAAACGTCTATTTCCATTCCCTTTTCCCACAATTCCCTGTCTGCGCATGCGCGGAATGTTGAATGCGGACGCTACACTAGTCCAGGCAGATGCTCCTAGAAGACGAAAAACAGATTTTTATTAGCATGTGCTAGTCTCTATATTAAAAGAAAACCATTATCTGATCTCTTACAAATACAGGATAATGTTACATCAGCAATGGCCAAAGAAAAGTATGTAGAAATTCTGTTCAACCCTCCATCAGAACATGGTGAAATAGCGATGTACATACATAATATATATATAGGAACGAACAGATAAATGCCCAACCCAGCTGAGTATACTTAGTTCTATCTTCTTTCTTTACAAATTGATATTGCCACGGTAACAGGCTTTATCTCTGTATCCATTGACTTTTATATTATTTTGTTATTATTATGGCATTTGCCATACTCTATATGTGAGAGAGTCGAGCAACAAAAGGAATTGAATTGACTTGTTTGTATTATTGAAATTGCCTTGTATACGTAATATATAGTAATTGTTCACCTGAATAAAACATTGTTTCACGTTCTATCAGAATTCACGCATTATTTATTTGTAGCCGAAAAATAATTTTTTCCATCAAACTGAGAAATACAAAATCATTCAGACTTTCAAGGAGGGCCTTGAAGACTGTCGAATTACCCACACCACCCCACATTTATGAGCCGATATTCTATTCTGTGAAAGCGTGGTATGAAAACGTACTGAGTCACCCGTGCACTCGCAACAATTCGCAACAAAAGTGTAATGTAATGTGTTCATTTTTTAGCCGCCCATTTTCTACGACCTATACAGCCAAAATATGCACACACATATGTTTTTCTTATAGTTCATTGGCTGAATACCCTCTGTTTTGCCACACCCACCCCACGTGAGCGTATGGGAGAAGAAATTCTAAAACCGCTGGGGTGTCGACACCATGAAACCAGGAAACATGCGTGTGCCGTTGGTCAAAATCATTAGCTTGATAGTTTAGTGCGTTCATTTCATCCATGTGGTATAATGGAGACCGGTTTTACCGATGGAAATATCTGTGAATTTCGAAAAAATCCGTGACAAGCCCAGAAACAGAAAACCGCTGGGATGTCGGGACCAAACCATGAAACCAGGGAGCATGTGTGTGCCGCTGACCAAAATCATTAGATTGATAGTTTAGTGCGTTCATTTCATCCATGTGGTATAATGAACACCGGATTTACCGATGGAAATATCTGTGAATTTCGAAAAAATCCGTGACAAGCCCAGAAACAGAAAACCGCTGGGATGTCGGGACCAAACCATGAAACCAGGGAACATGTGTGTGCCGCTGACCAAAATCATTAGCTTGATAGTTTAGTGCGTTCATTTCATCCATGTGGTATAATGAACACCGGATTTACCGATGGAAATATCTGTGAATTTCGAAAAAAAATATATTTGGAATGAGGTTCGTGGCGATACCCATATTTTTTAGGATACGAATGCATCGTGATGAAGGCTTGGTGTATTATACCCACCTACGAAAAAAACAGCCCAGACATATTCGCGCATAAATTGATAAAACGCCCGGGAGTATGGAATGTTTCCAGGAATACCACAGGAATCGGGACTAAACTGTTTATCAGGTAAGCTAGACTTTAGTACTATACTTGAGTTGAAACCCATGCAGATAACCCATTCAAATTTCAATGCATTGGCAACATAGCGTCGCACGAAATATACTCCCCCCCCCCCTGACAGGATTTTTTTTTATACTCACACAACAACAGACAATTTGAAGACAATTTTCTAGCGGGGTCTTTTCTTGAACATAATTGATGTAATATACTCTTCTTTTTGTGGACGCTAAATATAGGGGAGAAAATGGCAACATTGTGACCAAACCATAACAGTTGACAGCTGGAAAAGATGTAAAAATAGATACCGTGGCATAAAATGAGAGAGAGAGAGAGAGAACATTTCAATCTGCCAATTTTCTTGACGAAGTAGAAATGAACGCGAATCTATATTCTACAAAACACTAGAATATATTACCGTAGGTGAATTTTATTTTTTAGAATCATTTTAGACTGTTTTGTGTTTTCATCGAAAGTGACACTGGCTGAATGTGTCAATGGTATACTGTTGGCGCCGTTCCTCCGGGCCTCACTGCACGCAGAGGCTGGCGCCGAAGCGTCTGTGTGCGTAAGCTCTCACACCACAACACAAATCATGAAATGGGCTAAAAGTCATCAAAAAAAATTGACGAGGTCGGGCGACTAAAAAGCAACCATATTACTCTAACCTCAGGGAATTGATGTAATATACGCCTGTATCATAAATGTACAACATAAATGTAAATATAGATACCGTGGCTTAAAATGAGAGAGAGAGAGAGAGAGAGAGAGAGAGAGAGAGAACATTTCAATCTTCCAATTTTCGAGATGAAAATTTTTTCTTGACGAAATAGAAATGAACGCGAATCTATATTCTACAAAAACTAGAATATATTAGCGTAGGTGAATTTTTTTAGACTCATTTTAGACTGTTTTGTGCTTTCATCGAAAGTGAGAACACATCTCGAAAAGTGTGTAGTAGTGTCGATATAAATCTTCAACATAGATGTAAAAATAGATGCCTTGGCATAACATTAGAGAGAGCATTTCAATACACCCCAAAAAATGAAACCTGGACGGGTATCCTTCATCTCGAGGGGTCGCAAGTTCGATTCTTGCTTTCATTCTGTGTGTGTGTTGGATATGTGATTTTTAAATTTTATTATCACCAGACTAGCTTGAATGTTTTATGAACGCTAAATATAGGGAAGAAAATGACAACATTATCGCTAAACCATAACAGTTGACAGCTGGAAAAGATGTAAAAATAGATAAAAATTAGATAGAGCAGCTCAATACACCTAAACGGTATAGTTCAACCCCACACCCAGCCCATCAGATGCCCCTCCCCTAAGCTTCATTTTGATACCTCACTCGACCCCATCGGACCATTCTAGCTAGGGACTACTTTTTCTCCGCGGAAGCTTTTTCCGGCGACCGCATCACCGCCAGATATGACCGCATCCCCGCGGAGGCATACAAAGGTCAAAGGTTAACCGAACTATAGTCGTCAATACTTGGCACACAGCCAAGGCTGATGCAATCCAGAACATGTCCGGACATGCCTTGAGCTGGTGGCGCCCCCTGTCGGATTCTTTAGGGAAATCACGAGTTACCCCTCAAGTTTAAGTGCAAAGAGGGCAATGCGACCTTTTCCGTCTTTATACTACTACTTAGGTCGTTTCAGAGGAGAAAATGTTGAGTTAAGGATTTGTGAATTTTGTAGTAGTCGAGATGTAGAAGATGAAATACATTTTATATTTTATTGTGAATTGTACGAGACAGAAAGATTACAGCTATTAAGAGATATTATCTTTTCCAATGGGGTTAGTGATGGTGAAAAATTGAATTATTTGTTTGAAAACCACACGAGAAAGTTTTGTCATTTCATCAAGCTGGCATACTGCAAGAGGCGTGACTTTTTATATCCAAGGCGATCCACGTGACAAATTAATTTTGAATAAGGGCTCAGAGTGGTTGATAAGTCCTGTATAGGGCTGGGTATGCTATTACATGTATTTCAGTATTACAATATGATTCTGTACCTACCACTATAAAGAATAAAGATATTACTATTATTACTTAGGCCATCGCCATCTGCATATGTGGTATGACAAGAAAGACGGACAGGCATAGAGAGATGACACTAACGACGACAATACCCTGCGGGCAAAATTGCCCGAGGAGTAATAAATTGTCCCAATTCCTCTTTTTCAAGAGAAAACAGAGTTCTCATTCCTACCGCTTCCATTTTAAATTTCCATTAGTGCAACTCGTTACAGGATGAAGTACCAGTCTCAAAGACACACACATAATAGCTATTACTAAAAATCGGACGTCACTACCAAATGAATGGATTATTTAATGAATTCCTTTATTGATCAGCAAGTGAACACGGGGAATCATTATGCTGAGTGAGAATGTCTACAATACCTTTGAGATCAAAATCAGCTTGCTCGCGCAAAATTTCAAGGAACGTTCCATTCTAAGAATTGGTCCATGAAATATTCAGAATGAGTTCGTGATGCTAGATGACGACATCTTTTCACTGAGTTATGATGCGTTGTCCTTCTGTCCCCATTGAAAATCGTTTCTTGATCAGCTGAATACAAACAACAATCTTAATTTACTTAGCAGTATTTTTGTTATTTTGGGATAACATGACTCTGATTTTATTATCAGAGTCATGTCGTACGATCCAAGGCGCTTCACTGACGAAAATAAAACGTCAGAAAGCAGACAAGAAATTCACATCCACACATCCCTAATTCCCACAGTCATAATGTATGATCCACCCGGGTTCGTGATGCACCAAAAATAGCAGCCAGAAACACTTACTTGCATTCCAAGTACAGCCGAGAAAATCTCAGTCAAGTAATGTAAACATCTCCACCATGTTGGTACAAGGGCTTTTCCAAAAAGTATACCCACCTTCCTACTAAATGGTCCGTTATTATCTCTGGAATTTTGTAATTTTAAATCAAAATACATAGAACTATATATTTCCATCAACACCTATCTTGGATTCCACATTATCAAGTACCAAATATGAATAGAACAGAATTTCGACTAAATTCTTTGTGCGGAAACTCGTCCATATGTGAGGGGAGTGGATATACTTTTTGGAAAAGCTCTTGTACAATATGAAGGAGATGTTTACATTTCTTGACTGGGATTTTCTCGGCTGTATTTGGAATGCAAGTAAGTGTTTCTGGCTGCTATTTTTGGTTTATCACGAACCCGGCTGGATCATGCAATGTGACAATCGGACTAAGGGATGTGTGTGTATGTGAATTTCTGCTCTGCATTCTGACTTTTTATTTTCGTCAGTGAAGCGCCTTGGATTATACGGCATGACTCTGATAATAAACTCAGAATCTCATGCGGGATTCGAACTGAATATTCTGAGAGAGGATATATATTTAACCCATGCACAACACAGATTTAACTGAATTCAAATCACTGGCGTAAACGACAGCTAAAAGTGTTATGTCCGTTCCCAAAAAGTGCTCTGACCTGTCAATTGACGATAAGATGCCACCTGGGATCATCCACTTTTCTCGATGCATTGCCTTGATAGTAAAATTAATGTCAGGTTACCAGCTTGCTCACAACAGGTGATTTTTCCCCATTTTATAGCAGTTAATTATTAATCCAACATTTAGCCTGGTACACCGTCTCTCACTTGCTGTGACAGAGAATTATATTTACCCTACCTGGTCTGGGGGAGGGGGAAGGGGGGCACTTTCCGCCCCACCCAGTGTTGTTTTTTTGCTCCTATTTCCGGAAAGACAAACAATTGAGAGCTGAAACTCTGTGACTTTGTAGATTATCAAATTGAGGTAATTTTGAGCCTATTTGTATGACCACCCCACCCCTGCAGAGGATCATGGGTAAATGTGGAGTACCAGAAAAATGATGTTTTCGTCAGATTTCTTCAATTGTTTTTGCTTTTCTGCATAGGAAAGTTGGTAAAACATATTTTATTTCATATCAGATTATTATTTACTAATTTACCATGCAGTTTTTTGGAGGAAAAACCAAAAATAAGAAAATTGAAAATTCTGACCGAAAAATCGTCCAAAAATGCTCTTTTTGAAAATGAGGTCTCAGCCCTCTAGCCTTTGGAATAGCGAAAATATATAGGGGGGGGGGGGAGAAAGTGCCCCCCCCCTCCCCTATATATGCCACCCCTTAGAACTGAAAGAACTGAACCATTTTGTCATCAATACGAAACTCTTGTATCACTGATCGTTCATATTAATCCTAATATCTTATCAACGAACATATAATTTTCCTCGTTTGAGGGCACGAATTAGACGGAAATTTCTTTCTTCACCGGCAGCAGATAGTGCGCGTAGTACATGAGCTGTTAGCTCACCGTTCACGCCTTTGAGTTTTCAACCCTATCTGGCCTGGACGATTTGGGATAACGCAGCCTGGGGGGTGGGGGGCGGAAAGTGCCCCCCCCTATATATTTTCGCTATCGCTAAGGCTAGGGGGCAGAAACTTGTCACACTATATCTCTGGGTCAAGCTCTACAAGAAAATGTAAAAAAAAAATCCATCATGGCCGCCATGATGACGTTACTGTGACTGTTACTTCGAATTTCTTATTTTTGTTTTTTCTTCGCAAAAACTGCATGATAAATTAGTAAATGATATGCTCATATGAAATAAAATGAGTTTTACCCACTTTTCCGTACAGAGAAGCCAAAATTTTTAAGAAATATGACGAAAGCATCACTTTTTCTGGTGCTCCACATGGACGCCATTTTGAATTTACCCATGATCCTCTGCTCGTGAGGTTATGCAGGTAGGATCAAAATGATCCCAAAATGATAACCTGTAACGTCACGGAGTTTCAGCTCTCCATTTTTTGGCGTTCCGGAGGTATCGCAGAAAGTTTAGTAGGAGGGCATTTTGGCCCCCTCCCCCAGGCCTGGTAGGGTTAATGGGGGAAGGGAGGGAGGGGTAACAATTCAGGGGGTGTTTTTTGGTAATGCTAATGGTTTCAGTAAAATGCATAGAATCGCGTTGAATCAACATGCTGAATTTTTGCGTAATTTTTGAAAAAATATGGCTAAATCATCACATTTCTGGTACCCCCAAATGGCCGCCATTTTGAATTCACCCATGATCCTCTGCTCGGGGGGTCATGCAAATATCTAAAAAGTCACGGAGATTCAGCTCTCAATTTTTTGTCGCTCCGGAGATACGAGCATAAAACCAACAAGGGGGGGGGGGGCGGAAATTGCCCCCCTCCCCCCTCCCAAGGCCAGGTAGGGTTAAATAGGGCATGTTTAGGTAGTAACGGACATTCTCGTCTATGGTACGGGTCGAGTCTTGATTTAAAGATTTTGTAACCTTATCGGAGCATACAGGCGCTTTTGAAAACAGTTGTCTGTGTCGCTAAGACGGAGTTGATATGGAGACACGGTTCATGACGAAGAAATTGGACGATATATTATGCAAAGTTTACTCCGGAGAGATCGAACTGATTTGCTGGATCAGAAGTTAGTCAGTTTCCCACATCTAATAGTGACAGAGATCAATACAGAAAGAAGTTCCCTTGGAAGAAAGAAAGAACTTACTGTGAAATTATGGACGGTTTGACCAAGATGAATTGACTTTACAGTACGGCGAAGTGGATTATGCAAACTTATCGACGGTAAGAGAGCGCCTAATTGAGCGTAACAAGATGATTATATCGCCGATTCATCGAAATATTGTTGGAAAGATGTGAATCATTATATGGCCAGTTAGCTTGACACAGATTCCGATGACGGAGCGGACGGCAGTGTTGTTAATGGTCCAAACAAGCAGCTTGCTGCACGAATTGGTAGCTATGGAAATGATTGGTTTCTCTGTGCTAATGCTTGTTTTACTTTCGTTACAGATTTCACGACGCCTTTCTCACCGAGGACGTGAATACATTGCCACAACATCTCAGGATGGTAGTCAATGTGATTTGGAAGCGAGATTAGCGTCAACAACCAAGAACAAATCGGCGTGTTTTAAATGCGTTTTGCATTTCCAGAAACTGCCAATGATGGTGTGGACGATAGGGTTAATACCAACCCCAACAAGTATTCACCTTCATGCTTCTGTATGCATTATAATTAGATGTATGTGTACGACAGAATTAAGGCTTAATGCTTTTGCATGTATTTGATGTGTTAGACGTATGTAGTTTCTTCTACAACATTAACCATTACAGGCATTATAGGTTGAATAAACATGCATTGTCTTTGAAATAAATTATACTCATGAGAATGCAAGACGGCTAGGTTACCTAGCCACTGTGTCCATTGATCCGATTGACCCTATGGTGACGTGATCATTTACATATAAAAAACATGTCAGCTTTACCCGGGAAAACCCCCTCTTGGCAGCTTTCCTAGATTTGTGCTATATGAATAACGTATTCAAGCAATAAAGGCCGGTCTTCCCCAGTTCTATTATTATACAGAGTTGAGTGTGCCATGCACTCGTCAGGAACAGGTCCTCCATGTAAGGCTGAGTTAATTATAAAATGAAATCGATGCAGGTAAGACAATAGCATGTAGAGCACTCACAAGACAACACTTTATATGGTCTTTTTACTTCTTGGGGCAACCCAAACCACATTATTTGGTTCATTACAGCACGAATATCTTCAATAAATAATTACATGAATGAGAAGCAACTATTGCGAAACAGTATAAGTGAACAAAAGATTGTAATGTATATTCAGCACCATGTCTGTATTTTTTACAACATTAAACAAACAGTAATCTGTATTCCTGGTTTGGCCTAACCGGGAGTTTTTGCCACAACATTCACACTTCAAATTATTGAATGGCACACTTCTGTTCATATTTTCCATTGCTATGTTACTTTACTACTATATACGCACATCCATGAATTAAATATCGTACGCATTGATGACAAAAATATTTAGGCCTGTCTGTTTCGGGTGATACGTTGTACTGCAAGCGGAAGTACAAGTGGTGAAGGAAACAGAACAGCTCTGGGGATTTTCTACTTACAAAATATTAATTGTAAAATATATTTTTTTTTATTTTACTCCAGAAATATTTCTTCAGGAGTCATTCAGCTATGGATAAAAAAAAAAACAAAAACAAAAATAAATTGACAAAATTGGGATTCGAACTCAAAATTGACAGCACTGTTGATTCACAACCAAACGCTCTAACCACACGGCCAAGAAGCTATGCAACACCAAACACTCTTACAATGCCAATATAACGCCGTCTTCCAAGTGAACAGAGAAAACAAAACTTATTTTAAATTTCATGAAAATATGACTCCTTCAACCAAAATGATATTTCAATATACGTTTGTGGTATATTTGATAAAATTGAGAACATGGAATTAGATTTTGGTTGGAGGTGTCATATTTTGAATATAAAAGGAATTCCCTGTGAAAATGTATCCAGAAAATATAAAAACGACCAAGCGCCCATTTTCCAACGTTCATCGACGCCGTTTTACGTCACCATTGGCTGTGAGAGTTTTCACTGTAAAATTTCGGTATTTTATATGTATGAAACACAACTTTTCATGCTGATATGGATAAATAATTTTTTCGCTTTACAAACGTGACAGCAAGAGGGTTTTTTCCTGGGTAAAGCTGACACGTCCTTTCCGCATTGAGGTCCAACCTTGTGAGCTTGGAAACAAATACAGGAAAGTACACTAATTGTTGGCCTAATAAAATTGTATAATGGCATTTTTGTATCAGATTTCTAAATCGCAAGTGTAACACTCCAAAACCAAGTCAAGTCCATGTTTGGAAGTATAGATGTCCTTTATTCCTTGCACGTATTTAACAGCGAATACACACCCTAGAATGGAAACAACAAACTTCGGTCACATGTGTGATTGTGAACGATCAGTATACATAAGCATGTTGAAAGGCACCGAAACCAACTTCAAACTATGTGTTATTACTCCAAATTCTGTGCCATACTGCAACTTTTGAGATTAGATGTCGCGACTACAAAGGATCTGGGAAGACAATACTGTTTTAAACAAGTTATTACATCCAAACAGGAAAAATAATGACTTTGTATAATATTTCCCAAAATCCACTGTGCCCGAACGCTCTTTTCACTTTCTACTAATCTGCTTGTTTACTCGAAGACACCATATTTACTAAACAGGAAATTCCTGTGTAATTTAGCAACATAGTAGCATTTCATACAGTAAAACAACGTTCACCTACCCCCGAGGGTGGATTACTGCAGTACCAACAGCTGACTGACAAGCTCACAGCACCATATTTGTTCCGTCATGACCTTTAAACATGATCGGAAACCAGGAATTACTACACTAGATCGAGAGGTTTCTATTAGCCTAAAGTGCATGCATCAATTATCAAATTCAGTTGATGAACAATGAACCAGAATGAAATTACATGGCAAAATACATATAAAAATGTCAAATTTATCGTGAAAATAATTTGACACAGTCTAATTCTGTCAACAAGTCTAGAAAATATTCTCAATCACAAAAAAATAAATTCTTCTGACAGCTCTTCATATTTATCTCATTATCGGTGAAGTCTAACTAATAATTTCAGAGTACAATTCTACTCAACAACAATCAGCTATGTGGTAACCTGCTATCAGTACACATAATGCATTACTTACAGTTAAATTTCCTGATCTACGGCACCATAATCCTCTTGAAAGAAAGCCATACACCAGAGGCAATTATTTCAAGCCAAGCGGCAATAAAGTTTTGTTTCCGGGAACTATGAAAAGGTGAATTTGCTTTCCCCGTCACGCCAAGTGCGCACAGAACAAATGCACACAAAATGGCTGCCGATAGCGTGGGTACACGGGAAACCCCTTTTTAGTACACGGGTCCCTGCAAACTTTATTTCGTTCCTCGACTGCGAAACCCGACAAGCCGAACAAAAAGCACCTTCCTCCAATGAACAAGGGAAGTTGCAATAAACATTTAAATTCATACTGTACAGATAAGATTAATTGTTACAACCGAGACACGGCGGAAAGTACCGAACTGCGCGACTTTGGGAATTCCCCGGGATTGCGTCATCCGGGATTTCCCCCTCGATGCTGAAGTGGGTACCGCCGTCACACACTCCCCCACTTTAGTTAGCTGGCCCTCCAGCGTACAACTAAATATAAAAGATAAACACCATAAACTTAACACTTTCGTGTGTTCGCTAACACCTGGGTGAGGTAAAGATGAGCCTGACTCAGATTGATAAGGGCTTGATTAGGATCCAACACAGTTGTCATGTCCACATTATTCTCATTCTGCGACACTGATCGTGGCAGACGGAACGGGTTCGAGTGTTGTCCAGCGGTACTACGTAGAGTTCGTCTGGTTGATGCAGGGTCCTCTTCATTTGAACTTTCTGGATCAGGTACGACCTCTGAAACTGGCTCGTCAACTGCCTCATTAAGAAGTGGAGAATTTGGTTCGGGGATAGATGGTGGACCGGGATTACTATTTGCGGGTCTTACAATACCCACTAGGAAATCTGTTTCCTCGTCTGACTCGTCACTGTCTCTATGTGGACTACCAGCCGATGTACCATTACTTGGCAGCTCTACTCCACTTGACCCTGGACTATCATCACTCGTCTGGGGGATCACAGCACGGTCAAATCCCATGCAGTTACGGGCATCCTTCATCTCATTCCGATGAACGACTTTCTTGACTCCACCACCTGATACCACTTCAAATACTCGGCCATCCGTATCGAACAGTCTAGCAATACGGTATGGCACAGGACTCCAGTGGTCCTGAATCTTCGCTCGCCCCTTGTGTCCATGATCCTTTAAAAACACCTGTGTTCCCACAGGAAGGGTAGTATCCTCAGCCTTTCGGTCGTGGAGCTTTTTACGGCGAATTGCCTCCTTCTCTGTCTTCTCGTTGGCCCGCTCAAAAGCCTCCGTAAGACGGCGATAATGGTCTTCGACCCATTCATCCACAGATCCACTGCCTGTATCGTCTTCCTTAAGCCCAAGAAAACGATCTATTGGCAGGACTGGCTCTCTGCCGAAAAACAGGAAGAATGGACTGTAACCCGTTGAACAGTGGAGCGTACAGTTATATGCATACACTATCTCAGAAATGTGTTTGTGCCAACACCTCTTCTGTTTCTCTGGTAAGGTCTTCAGACGATCGTGTAGCGTTCGGTTGAAACGTTCACAACCTCCATTACCCTCAGGATGGTATGGGGTTGTCCTACTTTTAGTGATGCCATACATTGAACAGAGCTCTTGGATAATTGCCGACTCAAAATTCCGACCTTGGTCTGAATGCAAGCGTTTTGGTACCCCATATCGGACAAACCATTCTTTTACTAATACACGGGCGACAGTTGTTGCTAGCTGATTGCGCGTTGGAATGGCCTGTGTAAATTTACTGAACACATCTGTTAAAACCAATACATTTTCCATTCCACCAGCAGGCTCAAGCAAGGTATAGTCCATGGCGAGGACGTCCAGTGGCTTCTTCGCTAACAAATGACTCATGGCCGGGTGCAACTTCCTGCCTGCTTTTGTCAGTGTACATCTCTGACAACTATCACAATAGCTTGCGACATCCATGGCCATCGTTGGCCAATAGCAGCGGTTCTGTAGTAAAGATAATGTCTTGTCATAGGCAGGGTGTCCCGCTTGATCATGCACAGACTCTAATACTCTCCCATGTAATTCTGATGGCAGTAGAAGTTGTTCAATTTGCGTACCATTGACAACACATTCACGATAGAGCACACCCTGTTTCTCTCGAAAGCGCTCCCACTGTCGTAGAAGTTTGCGTGCCGCTTTACCCTCCTGAAGCAACTGCTTGATCGTTGGCCGATGACCCAGTTTCCTAAACTTCCAAAGGCACCCAAGAACCTGGTCTTGTTCTTGCAACCGTCGAAGATCATCCGGCGCGAGGCTTGGAAAGGCGGTACACATTGTTGGCTGTGTTTCACAAGATCGGACGGACACCTCTCTCCACCACACACTCGATACATTCTGTACAATAGTCTGACGCAATTCTGGAGGCAGTGGTGTTCCACAAGTCCCAACATCACCAGGGACAGACGGCATGTCAACTTGAGTCTCCTCGACACACACTTCTCCATCATCTCCATGTTGCTCTTTGCCGCTGAGCGCATCAGCATTTCCATTACACCGACCAGGCCGGTAACGTATAGTAAAGTTGAACATCTCCAAATCGCCTACCCATCTTATCTCTGTAGCAACCACTTTTGCAGAAGTCTTGATGTAGCTAAGAGGGTTGTTATCAGTGTATACCTGAAACTCCGCACCCAGAAGTATATCACGAAACTTGATGGTCACAGCCCAATGCAGGGCTAAGAGTTCTAGTTTCATAGAACTGTAGTTCTGCATATTGCGGTCATGTCCCCGCAACCCTCGACTTGCATAGCTTATCACGACCTTTCCATGTTCCTGTTCCTGGGACAAGACGGCCCCTAGTCCTTTATGTTGGTTGACAGTATGTTGGCAAGACCACCCAAAGACTCCATCTTAGGGTGAACGGTCACAGAAAATCCGTTAGGAAAAAGCAATTGCTTATAGGTAGGCATTTTTCTGGACCCGACCACGGCTGGGATAACTTTAGTATTCAGGTCATAGACGTCGTCTATCCATCTGCTAAGGATTCCCCTTTTGGATTTGAGAGAAAAATCCGACAGCGGGAATTATTCTGGATGCTAGAACTTGGGTCAGTGTTTCCGTTTGGTTTAAATGATAATGTCAGTGGGTTCGGCAATGCTACAAACCGCCGTTCAAATATATCCAACATTACCCAACTATTTAAACCCCATCAACGGAGACATCGCAGCCATGGTTGGCGAAAGTTTAATAGTTCGATGATTCACGATCATATCACTTTAAATTACTTAGTGGGTTTAACTAACACACCCAATAGTATACATAGCTTACGTACAGTTCTGTATGCGTTACCTCCGAGGGCTTTAGATCAAATAGCCAGAGATGTACAACAATCTGCGTCTTCAGGAAATATAATATCATCAAAAATCATTAAAGTATGTCAAGATATAGCGTATTTTCGGTTGTATCGTCCAGTGAACATAATCGAAACATCTCAAGATCGGCTTTTCTTGAAACTCAACTACTTAGATAAAGGACTGGACATCATTAATTTACCTCGAATCCTGAATGATCCAGAGGTACGCAACGCTGTACCAAACTATTTTAAGTTCACAGAACCTCCTTGCATTTCATATAAGTACACTAAATCTATAGCCACCAAAATATTCAATTACTCCAATGCTGTCCAGGAGTTTGACTGGAACTTATACACGTCAGGAGGCTATAGTTGTGATTGTGAATCGTCGAACTTTATCTATACATCATGCAAACATATTGTGACTGGTGACCTTGATGTGGTGAGTGATAAGGATCTGAAATTACTCCTGATGAAAGGACCTAAATATAGAGAGCCAAGAAGAATAAATCTGAAGGCCGACCAGAAGATAGTCCTGTCTGCATTGGAACAGTACGTTATTGATTGGTCTAAGCGAGAAAAAGTTGAACCTACAGTACTCGCTGATTGGCTGGACCTCACCAAGAGCAAGGTCGTTGAAACAATCCGCCATATTGACAGAAGTACTCTTCCCCAAGCAAAACAAGTACTGAGAAACCTCAATTCGCAAGAAGTTCTAGCAAATCTCCAGAGTAAATTCGTCATAGTCCCAGCAGACAAAGCTCCGAATAATATAATATTCATATGTAAATATTACTATTACCAGATGCTGGTTAAAGAATTGAGTGTAGACATATTTTCATCAAATACGTCTACTTACTCCCAAACTGCATTTACTCTGGAAGATTTATTTAACAATCACAAAAAGTTTCTCAGGGAAAGAGGTATTTGTCTTTCAACCAATCATAACGACATACCAAAAATATACTGGACTCCCAAAATGCATAAATCACCATACAAAGCTAGATTCATAGCTGGTTCTAGAAGCTGCACCACCAAGCTTCTTTCAACCCTATTGACGAGGGCCCTTCAGGAGGTAAAAGCATTTTGGGAAAGGTATTGCGCCACTATTTCTAAGAACTCTGGCGTTGAATGTATGTGGATATTGAAAAACTCAAAATGTCTTACGGAAGAACTTGATGCTAAAGGTCACATACCGTGCAAACATGTATCCACATGGGATTTCTCGACTCTCTATACTACAATCCCTCATCAGGACCTTATTGACCGTCTAAGTTCGTTAATAGTATCTGTGTTCAAGAAAAGTGATCGTAGATATATTAATGTCGGAAGCCATAAAGCATTCTTTAGCTCTACTACATACAAGAGATATCATTCATGGGATGTTTCTTTGTTTATAGAGTTGCTTGAATTTCTCATTAAAAATATCTATGTGAAATTTGGCAACACAATATATCAGCAGCATATAGGTATTCCAATGGGTACTAATTGTGCACCCCTGTTAGCCGACCTGTATCTGTTCTCTTATGAATATGACTATATGCAGGCGCTTTCAAAAACCGATCCATTCAAAGCCCGTTCCTTCTCATTCACCAAACGCTATATAGACGATCTTCTCGCTGTGGATAATCGCTATATAAATGACGCAGTGAAGGATATATATCCACCTTCACTGGATTTGAAGGAAACTACAGATAGCCCTACAGGCACATCTTATTTAGATCTCTATCTCTATAAAAATGAAGCGAGCATTCTCTCTCGTCGACTTTATGACAAAAGAGATGATTACAATTTCGACATCGTAAAGTATCCCTTTCTGGATAGTAATATTCCAGTGGGACCTGCATATGGCGTATACATATCTCGCTTAGTAGCATTTGCTAGATCCTGTGTTAAATGTGATGATTTTAATCAACGTCACAAAACATTGTTGCAGAAACTTATCAAACAGGGCTATTCCACCAAGCGCCTCCACTCAAAGTTTCTCAAATTTGGCGATACATATCGCATGCTGATAGCAAAATACGAACGTAGCGTGCAAGATCTATGGCGCTACGTTTCGTAACTTGTGTCTAATTCCGCTTAACCCGGGGCTAGGGGCCGTATGAACCCATGTACTTCAAGATCCTCATGGTACTCATATGAACAGTCACAATCAAAGCGTGACTGAGATACATCATTTTTTTAGATGACGACTCTATAACAAATATTATGGATTAAGAATACTGATCAGCGATACGGATTTGATATTTTTGGAACATCATGATGTCTTGCCGGCATCATTGAAAACTGTTGACCGCTTCTCTCTTGCAGGAAACAAGCCTATGTTTATGTATACTATGATTGTCTTTTTGAATTTGGTGCTAATACTGTTATGTGGAAAATGGAATAGGTCTTTGGATTATGGACGCGGATATTCTCTAATGGACGACGGCTGGATTATGAATGACGGACTAGACGCTTGTAATTTAAAACTAGCATCCACTTCCAAAATGAACGGCTTCGTTAGATCTGGATATCCGAGTACCGGGGAAGTGACCAGCGAGTCCTTCAATGTTATGAAGGCTACTTCACATGCATCAGTCCACTTTGCTGAAAATAAGCACCTATCTGCAGCTGTTATCCTCTTAGATTTCTTTCCCCCTCCCAACAAAACATGGAGTGGTGCTGCAATCTTAGCAAAATGGGGCACAAAACGTCTGTAATACCCAGCCAACCCAAGGAAGGCGCGTAAATCTGTCTCTGATTTTGGGCGAGGCCATTCCTTCACAGCTCTGGTCTTCTCGGGATCGGTTCCCACCCCATCCTCAGTTACCACATGACCCAAAAACCGTGTCTGCCGTTTAAATAGATGGCACTTCTCAGGCTTCACTTTTAGATAGTGATGCCCTAGCCTGCCTAGCACCATGTCAAATCTCTGTATCATCTCAGAAAAGGATGAGGCAAAAATCAGTATATCATCCAGGTATATTAAGAGCGTCTGGAAGTTGGAATCCCCAAAGATGCGATCCATCACCCTCATAAAAGTGGCAGGGGCATTACATAACCCAAAGGGCATGCGTGTGAACTCGTACAATCCGCCCGTTCCCACCCGGAAGGCCGTCTTTTCAATGTCCTCTTCTGCCACAGGGATTTGGTGATAGCCATGTGCCAGATCCAGGCAACTGAAGAACTTGGCTCCTTTCATGCTTTCCAAGGCTTCTTCAATACGGGGGAGAGGATACGCGTCCTTATGTGTTCTAGCATTCAATTCCCTGTAGTCTATGCATAGCCTTAGTTCACCACTAGCCTTAGGTACAACCACCACTGGACTTGCATATGGGCTACTTGAAGGACGGGTAATGCCTCGATCAACTGCCTTCTTGATATATTCCCGAACCTCTGGCCACTGGTGAGGTGGCACCCGACGGTGTGGCTCTCTCACCGGCACATCATCTACAGTACGTATCCTATGTTCCACTTCAATACAGCATCCAATATCATCATCAGACAAAGCGAAAACATTGACATGTTTGGCCAGTGTAGCACGCAACTGGTGTTCCTGTTCTTCACTTAGCTGTCCCACATTTATGCGATCCCAAAGCTGTTGTACTACTGCAGAGTCGGCTGTAGTCATCGCCTGCTCTTGGATGGTGATCACATCTTCACACTGAATGTCGATGCCTCCAACTTCAATAGGCGTCTCCTTTAAAACTGCTAACCTAGTTTTCGGTTCTAGATAAATGTCCTCGGAACTAAAATTACAAACCTGTAAAGGCACTCGCCCAGATTTGTCGACGCAAACTGCTGCTCTCCCTACTGCTAAACCTCTAGGAAGATGTTTAATCAAAGTGTCACTCCTCTCGATCACAGCATCATAAGATTGACCAGTACTCTGCTTTGTGGTGGTTTCTATTTGTTTCAGAGACCAAGCGGGAATCCGGACTGGCTGTCGACCGCTCACCTTCACAAAACTAGTGGCTCTTATCACGGGACTTGCATGCTGTTCTCGGTAAAACGCCAATACAGATGTCCAAGGCTGTTCCACTACCTCTTCTGAAATTGAACTATACTCACCTGTACGCTGGAGTTCTTTATGAATCGCCCTCAAAATATTGCTCCCAATGACCCCGGGTATATCCTGCTTCTTCCTCTCCAAAGGGGTATTAACTGGATCTTTTACTACAAGGAATCCCATGTTCGGGAAAGTTTGACCACACAATTCCACCGACACTTCAAAATAACCCAGGAACGGGACCTCAAGGCCATTAGCGGCAGTAATCCGCAAAAACGAAGACACATCACGCAATTGCTCTTGCTGAGCGAAATTGCGTCGATAGCAGCTCTCCGTCAGTGTAGAGATCTGTGCCCCAGTGTCCAACAGGCACCAAACCAAAGTAAGTGTTTCTGGCTGCTATTTTTGGTGCATCACGAACCCGGGTGGATCATACATTATGACTGTGGGAATTAGGGATGTGTGGATGTGAATTTCTTGTCTGCTTTCTGACGTTTTATTTTCGTCAGTGAAGCGCCTTGGATCGTACGACATGACTCTGATAATAAAATCAGAGTCATGTTATCCCAAAATAACAAAAATACTGCTAAGTAAATTAAGATTGTTGTTTGTATTCAGCTGATCAAGAAACGATTTTCAATGGGGACAGAAGGACAACGCATCATAACTCAGTGAAAAGATGTCGTCATCTGGCATCACGAACTCATTCTGAATATTTCATGGACCAATTCTTAGAATGGAACGTTCCTTGAAATTTTGCGCGAGCAAGCTGATTTTGATCTCAAAGGTATTGTAGACATTCTCACTCAGCATAATGATTCCCCGTGTTCACTTGCTGATCAATAAAGGAATTCATTAAATAATCCATTCATTTGGTAGTGACGTCCGATTTTTAGTAATAGCTATTATGTGTGTGTCTTTGAGACTGGTACTTCATCCTGTAACGAGTTGCACTAATGGAAATTTAAAATGGAAGCGGTAGGAATGAGAACTCTGTTTTCTCTTGAAAAAGAGGAATTGGGACAATTTATTACTCCTCGGGCAATTTTGCCCGCAGGGTATTGTCGTCGTTAGTGTCATCTCTCTATGCCTGTCCGTCTTTCTTGTCATACCACATATGCAGATGGCGATGGCCTAAGTAATAATAGTAATATCTTTATTCTTTATAGTGGTAGGTACAGAATCATATTGTAATACTGAAATACATGTAATAGCATACCCAGCCCTATACAGGACTTATCAACCACTCTGAGCCCTTATTCAAAATTAATTCACAAGGCGGCCATCATAGATTTCCCCATGAAACCGCGATTTCCGCGATTACCGCGATTTCTCAGGAACTACTGCATTGATCTTTCTCAATTTTGATACACATGGTTCGCCTTGGGGTCTAGTTGTGCAAGATACCTTTTCTGGTTCGATTCGAAAAACCAATATGGCCACCAGGCAGCCATCTTGGATTTCCCCATGAAACTTTATCGTGAAATCTCAGAAACTACTGCATGGATCTTTCTCAAATTTGGTACACAGCTTCCCCTTGGGGTCTAGTTGTGCAAGGTGGCTTTTCTGGCCCGATTCGAAAATCCAATATGGCCACCAGGCAGCCATCTTGGATTTCCCCATGAAACTTTGTTATCGTCATTTCTCAGGAAGTACTGCATGGATCTTTGTCAAATTTGATACACATTATGATCTAGTTGTGCTAGATACCTTTTCGGTTCAAATTGAAAATGCAATATGTCCATTAGGCGGCCATCTTGGATTTCCCCTTGAAACTTTGTTATTGCGATTTCTCAGGAATTACTGCATGGATCTTTGTCAAATTTGGTACACAGGTTCCCCTTGTCGCCTAGTTGTGCAAGATACCTTTTCTGATCCGATTCGGAAATCCAATATGGCCATCAGTCGCCCATTTTGGATTTCCCGAAGAAACTTTGTTATCGTGATTTCTCAAGAAGTACTGCATGGATCTTCCTCAGATTTGGTACACAGATTCCCCTTGTGGCCCAGTTGTGCAAGATACCTTTTTTTTGGTCCGATTCGAAAATCCAATTAATACGGTATTCCCGAGGAGTTCAAATAATTCGGAATTAAAATGTATTTCTTCAAATTTTAAATCAGTTTTCTTAGGTCCATGCAGTTGCAAGTGAACTGCCCCACCCTTTCGTCTGTCGGTAGGTCAGCTAAATGAAGGGACGTCACTCTTGTGACACAATGTCACAACTCGACAACTGTAGATTACTGCATGTTTCGATCCAAGGGAGATAATCAGGATTCAGACACTTTCAAATTCGATCACTTCAGTATTAAGTATTGTACCATCTTGCTATTTTCGAGCATGGTATCTTAAAAGAGATGTCTCAAACTAGTCCAGTAAACAGAACAGAATTAGCATTCGTTCCTCATTATAAAATCTTAAGTATGCCAAAGTGTCAAAGAGATTTTTCTTCGCTTCCAGTACCCAATGATGACACGTGCAAAAAAATAAATAAAATAAAAATACTACAAAATGAAGACGAAGGATCCTCCGTACATGTACATTCACTTTCAGACTAACTTTGCTCAATTCTCTTGTACTATTATAACAACTGACATAAGTATAGTTTCTAGAAATCTTGAAACTCCTGAAACTTAGAAAGATCATATCTTGGTGTTTTCCAGTGTCCCTTTTTCGATCTTTTTCGCTCAGATTCGAAATTCTGTCAACAAAATTACAACTCAATCGTCTTAGTAACAATGGACAAAAAGATCCTCTTGTCATTAGCTTACAATTATCGGACAATGGTGGGCGCCAAGATCCTTCAGGATCTCTCGTTATGTCATAATAGAGGTGTCCGTGACTTTTGTATAGGTCTTATGTATGTAATGTGTATTTTATGTTTTAATGTCACCGTATTTTACATGTCCCATATCTTAATTATGATAATTTCTATATGTATCATATATGGAAATAAAACAAAAAGTATAAAGTTGAATATTTAGGGGATTCTATAGGCCTTTCATTGGTTTTATTTGTTTTTTGTTTTGTTTTTTTGTGCTGCCATACGGCGAATCGGTGACATTTCGTTGATTTCGGTGCAGGTTCAATTGCAACTGTTCTCATATACGGGCGTACTTACAAAAGTACTACCCGAAAAGGAGCTCGTAATTTGGGAACCATCAAAGTTATATACCGTATCTTTAGAGGCTAACGATATCAGAGAGTTTAAGTGTTGGAGGGGGTGGTTAAGGCTCTAATTTGAAGAGAAGGAGCATAAAGTATCATGTCAAAGTTTTGGGTTCATCGCGGACGATAAGGGTGGATTATGACAATTGGCGAGAGAGATGAACCTCTGAGTAATTTAAAAGATACAACTCTGTTCAAACGCGAAACAAGGAGTGTCACAGATGTGGCCAATTAAACCGTATGTCACCTGAACAAATATTTCCATAATGTGATTAACATTGAAATTGCGGTTGATCATTGTTGGCATAGTGATACTATCTGAACAATATCATATGGTTGCACCTTTTACCTGTAGATAATTCCACAAGCGTAGTCGGGCTAGATCCCATAAAAAATGTCTTGTTTCCCATCACCGCCCGCCCCGATTTTTATTTATTTTTTTATTATTTTTTTCTCACCTGCCTTGTTGGTGTTCTTCAGGTATAAAAATGATCTTGAATTAGCTCTGGTTTGCACCAGGGACTGTTGAGTCTCGCTCCAAATACTTGTATACCCAATCTAGCGGGTTTCGACGTATGCAGCCAGATCTCAGTTGTTTTCAGTACTGATTTTTATGCAGCATTTTCGCAAATATTTTTAATAGAACCATCAAACTTTATATTTTCAGAAAGCCAACATTTCAATAAATCCGAGTACCTGTTGGTATTTTTATGACAAAATTAGAATGAAATTGGAAGAGAAGTAGAAAATATCGACGGAGGAGACACTGAGAGCACAGATGGTTTCCAGCAAAGCGAAAAAATATCCAGAAAACAAGGTCAAAATTACTCAATATTTTACTCGTCAAATGCACCCCACAAGCTTTATTTTACATATTTTTATGTTATTCCCGATCATGCGCCCAACTGTATCTTCAAAAGTCGAAGTCGTAGTGAAAGTCGAAGTCGTAGTGAAAGTCGAAGTCGTAGCGAAAGTCGAAGTCGTAGTGAAAGTCGAAGTCGTAGCGAAAGTCGAAGTCGTAGCGAAAGTCGAAGTCGTAGCGAAAGTGGAAGTCGTAGTGAAAGTCGAAGTCGTAGCGAAAGTCGAAGTCGATTCGGCGATTTCACGAAGTGAAAGTCGAAGTCGTAGTCAAAGTCGAAGTCGATTCGGCGATTCGACGATGCGAAGTGACGAAGTGCGAAGTGAAATTCCACTCCGCGACTTCGTCACTTCGCATCGTCGAATCGCCGAATCGACTTCGACTTTGACTACGACTTCGACTTTCACTTCGTGAAATCGCCGAATCGACTTCGACTTTCGCTACGACTTCGACTTTCACTTCGTGAAATCACCGAATCGACTTCG
The DNA here is from genome assembly GCA_036873755.1 of Hanleya hanleyi. Classification (NCBI taxonomy): domain Eukaryota; kingdom Metazoa; phylum Mollusca; class Polyplacophora; order Lepidopleurida; family Hanleyidae; genus Hanleya; species Hanleya hanleyi. The sequence continues at coordinate 74,777 of JAVTVY010018371.1, forward strand.
ACTTTGACTACCACTTCGACTTTTAAAAAGTCGATTTGACGAAGCGACGAATGGCCGCATCCGGCTTCCATAAAAAACACCTACACTGGCTAAAGCTGAATAAAAAATTACACGTAGACAGATTTTAGGAGCCAGAAGTTAAATTGTGCCTGAATTGTTTCAGTGAAAGAATTTGAATTGAAATTGAATGAATTTTTTCATTCGGCTCTGCAGACAATTAATAAATCTGCAGTATATTTTTTGACATTTGAAATCTTTAAATCAAACGTACAGACTCGGCCCGTACCACAGTCGTGAATGTCCTTTACTACCTGAACATGCCCTATTTATACAATCGAAAGCGCGAACACTGAGCAAACAGCTCATGTACCAAGCGCACTCTCTGCTCCCGGTGGAGAAAATTTCCGTATAATACGTGCCCTCAAACGAGGGAAATTATATTTCTCCACATAATCCAGCAGATCGTTCCACCGAAAGAAAATAACAAACTACAGTTTTGTGGTTGTGTCGTGTGGTAGGTCTACACACCAAGACTCAAAGAAAGGGTTTAGAGTCCAAGAAACTTTTAACCTATCATGCTACATAATCAGTCGTCATTAGCGCTTTTTTCAACGCTCATACCATTTACGGGCAAACGAAACACCACCATTTTTTTGTGGCTGCCAAATGCTTGAAAATGTCTCATTAGCAGAGCCCAAACCATAATTTTTTTCCTGATTTTCACATTAGTTATAGTAGAGGTGATGCAGCTCCATTCATGTTCATGTCATGGTATCAAGAAAGGCATTTGTACTTTACCCTATCTGGCCTGGTCGATTTGGGCTGTACCGCAGCCTCGGAGGATGGGGGGGGGGAGGGGGAAGTTCCCCCCTATATATCTTCGCTATCGATAAGGCTAGAGGGTTGAAACTTACCACACTGATGGCTGCCAAGATGGCTGCCATAATGACGTCACTATGACGTCATTTTCAAAAAGAGCATTTTTAGACGATTCTTAAGTCAGAATTTTCGAGAAAAAAAATTCTTCGCAAAAACTACATGATAAATTAGTAAATAATATTCTGATATGAAATAAAATAGGTTTTATCCACTTTTCCATACAGAAAAGCAAAAAAATTGAAGAAATATGACGAAAACATCACTTTGTCTGGTACCCCACATGGCCGCCATTTTGAACTTATCCATGATCCTCCGCTCGGGAGGTTATAAATGACCCCAATGACCCCAATATGATAACCTATAGAGTCACGGAGTTTCAGCGCTCCAGTTTACGTCGTTCCGGAGATAGCGTAGATAGTTTGATAGGGGGCATTTTGCTCCTCCCCCCCCTCCCTCTCGCCCAGGCGTGGTAGAGTTAATGGGAGAGGGGAGGGAGGGGGAACGAATCAGGGAGTGTTTTTTTGGCGGTACTAAGACATACGGTTTTAGTAAAGTGCATAGAACCGGGTTGAATCAACATGCTGAATTTTTGCGTCATTTTTGAAGAAATATAACGAAAACATCACCTTTCTGGTACCCCCACATGGCCGCCATTAAAAAAATGCCCATGATCCTTTGCTCGGGGGGGGGGGGGTCATGCAAATAGGCTCAAAATGACTCCAATATGATAATCTAAAACGTCACGGAGTTTCAGCTCTCAAGTTTATGTCGTTCCAAAGATAGGTGCAAAAAACCAACAGGGAGTGGAAAGTGACCCCCCCAGGCCAGGGTTAACAGTTCCCTTAGAATAACAATTATCCTTGTGTGACGGCGGTACCCACTTCAGCATCGAGGGGGGAATCCCGGATGACGCAATCCCGGGGAATTCCCAAAGTCGCGCGGTTCGGTACTTTCCGCCGTGTCTCGGTTGTAACAATTAATCTTATCTGTACAGTATGAATTTAAATGTTTATTGCAACTTCCCTTGTTCATTGGAGGAAGGTGCTTTTTGTTCGGCTTGTCGGGTTTCGCAGTCGAGAACGAAATAAAGTTTGCAGGGACCCGTGTACTAAAAAGGGGTTTCCCGTGTACCCACGCTATCGGCAGCCATTTTGTGTGCATTTGTTCTGTGCGCACTTGGCGTGACGGGGAAAGCAAATTCATCGACAACTGGGATTGGATTTTGGTGTTTTTTGTACGGTACATTCAAGGCAGACACGCGCGTGTCGTGCTCTGCTGCAACAACATGGCGGAGGCTACAGTCGAGCGAGTTCGGCCTGTATTTTTCAAAATAAGAGATGTGCTGGCGGATGGTGACAGTTTCTTGACTTTACGAGAAATTTGTAGTGCGGCAGAAAAAGTGTCGGGATTTAACTCAATTGACGGAGCACAACAAATTGGCGGTTTGTGGAGACTCTACCCGAAAACTAGAGAAGCCCGATTAAAATTACAAGTGGATGGCATCATTGTGCGGAAAAACACCATTCAACTGTTGGATAAAAATCCATTTCTCGTGAGGAACACGGGCCAAGAGGTGAGTACGACACGACTGGTCGTCAGTAATGTGCCTCTATCATACTCAAATGAAGATATAGAGAAAACTCTTGTCAATGTGGGGTGTACTCTGCTATCTAACTTGCTATACGAGCGGGACAGGGATGACCGCGGTCAGCTGACGCGTTGGAAGACCGGCCGGCGGTTCATTTATATCGCCGTGCCAAATGAGCCCCTCCCGCAGAAAATACAAGTTGGCCTATTTACGGCATCATTATACCACAAGGAGCAGAAGAGTCAGTCTGGTCTACAAAAGAAGGACCCGACTTGTTCAAAATGTCTACAGAAAGGTCATCATGCTTCAACTTGTGAAGCTCCAATTAAATGTAGGCAGTGTTTCAAAGATGGCCACAAAGCGGGCGACCCAGAGTGTGACCTTGTCACGGATTTGGACAAACAAAAAAACAAGGAAAGAGAGGTCGAGAAGAGACCGAAATTTACGGACTCTACCGTCGATACCGGTAAGTCCACGCCACGTTCAGGCAGAGATACGCAGATGGGGGCCTCCCGCGCCTACCAGGGTCTACAGAGGTCTCGCTCCGTGGACGTGATCGTCAGGTCGCCGCCTACCCCTGCCGAGCAACTTCGGGGTCCAACGAAAATAGCTAAGATGATGGATTCAGGCCAAGATGACAAAACTGACGAGACGTGAACTCTTTATCATAAAACACTGACTGTGACCTGTTGATGTGTAATGTAAACTGACCGGATATCGCCCAATGGACTATGGCTTGGATTATGCGGACTAATTGGTGGTTACTTGTTTATGGGTTAACGACTTATGGACTGATTATGGATTATGGCTATTCGAATTCCGGACGGATGACGTATTGGATTTACAAATGTGTGCAAATATTTTGCAAAGAATGCATGTTGTGTAAGTACACTTCGTGTGCATTAACTCATTCCGATGGATGGGATTACTATCTACAAAAAGTTAACTATTGTCACAAGGGCTGCATATCACTGTTAAAGAGAATAATGTGGGAAAGTGATAGACCTATTTATGTGAAAGATGGCTGGAAATAGCAGCACTATTAAGGTTCTAACTTTGAATGCTCAAGGACTCAGAAACAAAAATAAGCGGAGAGGCTTTTTTAATTACTGTAAAACAAATCAATATGATATAATATGTGTGCAAGAGGCATATATATTAGACGCAGATGTTGAGCTGTGGGGAAAAGAATGGGGTCAGCCTATTTGTTATTGTGCAGGTACCAACCACAGCAAAGGATTGGTGATATTTAATAGTTCAAAAATGAGCGGGCTGCAAACTAAAGTGTTATATAGGTCGGATAGAATTCTAGCAATTTCAGTTACATTTGAAGATAAATGTATGTCTTTTATCAATGTGTATGCACCCACTACTGTAAGTGAGAAGATCAAGTTTTTAGAGGACCTGAAATATGTCATAGGTAACAAAGTTGAGCCGGTAACTACTGATTATATTATGTTAGGAGACTTTAATATGGTGATAGATAATGACCTGGATATTATATCAGGTAATCCTCACAAAACTGATGAAGTCAAAGCTTTTAATAACGTGATTTTGGATCTGGATCTTTATGATACTTGGAGAATACATCATCAAAACACCAAAGAATACACGTGGTCCAAGAGAAATCCTTTTATTGCTAGAAGGTTAGATTACATATTTACATCGTCAGAATGCTTTACTTCTGTATTAAGTTGTGAGATTGTCTCGGTGGGCACATCAGATCACCGTGGCGTAATAACCGAAATTCAGATTCAAAACAACATCAGCAAAGGTCCGTCGTACTGGAAATTCAACAACTCGCTCTTGCAGGATAAGACTGCAATAGAAGAAATTAACAATATCATTGAAAATACAAAGAAAGAGGAAATTACAGATAACCAGATGAAGTGGGAACTTTGCAAGGTTTCTATTAAGGATTGGTGTATTGACTATTGCAGACAAAAAGCAATTGAGTGCAAGAATAAGTTATGTAATTTAAGAAACCAACTAGATAAAAACGAAAAAGACTTAAGTAATAATCCAAAAGATGTTGGACTACAGGAGAAAGTTATGCACACTAAGTTACAACTTAGTCTTCTTGAAATCAATGCAGCCAAGGGGGCACAGGTTCGGTCCAGGATTAAATGGATTGAACAGAACCTGTGGACAGAATGGACCGAACCTGTGCCCCCTTGGCTGCATTGATTTCAAGAAGACTAAGTTGTAACTTAGTGTGCATAACTTTCTCCTGTAGTCCAACATCTTTTGGATTATTACTTAAGTCTTTTTCGTTTTTATCTAGTTGGTTTCTTAAATTACATAACTTATTCTTGCACTCAATTGCTTTTTGTCTGCAATAGTCAATACACCAGTCCTTAATAGAAACCTTGCAAAGTTCCCACTTCATCTGGTTATCTGTAATTTCCTCTTTCTTTGTATTTTCAATGATATTGTTAATCTCTTCTATTGCAGTCTTATCCTGCAAGAGCGAGTTGTTGAATTTCCAGTACGACGGACCTTTGCTGATGTTGTTTTGAATCTGAATTTCGGTTATTACGCCACGGTGATCTGATGTGCCCACCGAGACAATCTCACAACTTAATACAGAAGTAAAGCATTCTGACGATGTAAATATGTAATCTAACCTTCTAGCAATAAAAGGATTTCTCTTGGACCACGTGTATTCTTTGGTGTTTTGATGATGTATTCTCCAAGTATCATAAAGATCCAGATCCAAAATCAAGTTATTAAAAGCTTTGACTTCATCAGCTTTGTGAGGATTACCTGATATAATATCAAGGTCATTATCTATCACCATATTAAAGTCTCCTAACATAATATAATCAGTAGTTACCGGCTCAACTTTGTTAACTATGACATATTTCAGGTCCTCTAAAAACTTGATCTTCTCACTTAAAGTTGTGGGTGCATACACATTGATAAAAGACATACATTTATCTTCAAATGTAACTGAAATTGCTAGAATTCTATCCGACCTATATAACACTTTAGTTTGCAGCCCGCTCATTTTTGAACTATTAAATATCACCAATCCTTTGCTGTGGTTGGTACCTGCACAATAACAAATAGGCTGACCCCATTCTTTTTCCCACAGCTCAACATCTGCGTCTAATATATATGCCTCTTGCACACATATTATATCGTATTGATTTGTTTTACAGTAATTAAAAAAGGCTCTCTGCTTATTTTTGTTTCTGAGTCCTTGAGCATTCAAAGTTAGAACCTTAATAGTGCTGCTATTTCCAGCCATCTTTCACATAAATAGGTCTATCACTTTCCCACATTATTCTCTTTAACAGTGATGTGCAGCCCTTGTGACAATAGTTAACTTTTTGTAGATAGTAATCCCATTCATCGGAATGAGTTAATGCACACGAAGTGTACTTACACAACATGCATTCTTTGCAAAATATTT
>JAVTVY010018372.1:0-75989 GCA_036873755.1 Hanleya hanleyi
TCCCTTGATTGCTTTCAGTAAATATTTAAATACTGGACGAAAACTCAGTAGCTCCAGATGTGACAGTCACAGAGGATAAAGATCTCAAAATCAGTTAAAACTTCTTCATCTTAAGTTTCCAGCCTCACTACACCATCTTCACCAGCCAAGTCAGCAACGTGATGTACGTCGACTTGGCTAGAGAAGATGCACTACACAAACATATACAAGGGCGTCGGAAGCGGTACGGCAGGTACGGCCATGGCCGAAAAAGGCTGCTATAAAAAATAATTTTTTATGCATTTATTTATACATAATTAATATGCTTTGAAAAATCATTATAAAATTATTTTTGGAGCAAAGAATAATTTTTGGGATGTTTGGGGAATTGATAAAAAATGTATTTTCAAGATATTTTTTATATATTTTCAAAATACATTATTGAGGTATTTTCAGAACGCATTTTTTTGTATTCGAGGAAATTGATAAATGCATTTTCAATATATTTTTTATGTATTTTCAGAATACATTATTGATGTATTTTCAAGATGCATTTTTTTTTGTATTCGAGAAAATTGATAATGAATGCATTTTCAATGTATTTTTTATATGTTTTCAAAATGCATTATTTATTCAGTTTCAAAACGCATTGTTTGTTTATTTGAGGAAATTGATAATAATTCATTTTCAATATATATTTTATATATTTTCAAAATACATTATTGATGAATTTTCAAAATGCATTGTTTGTTTATTTAAGGAAATCGGTAATAAATGCATTTTCAATACATTTTCTATATATTTTCAGAATACATTATTGATGTCATAACAAATGTCTATGTATATGTCTAGTGAGAGGCGATCACCACCGGAGTGGTCCAAGGCAGTTCGCTGGTGATCGCTAGCCAAACCGCTGAACCAGCATGGGTTGGAGCCCTGCTGGTGCATGTTTGAAAGTTTGCCAATTACTTGCTGACCTCTCTGAGAATTCCGGCTTTCTCCACCATTAAAACTGACTGTCACCATATGAGCGAAATAACCTTGAGTGTGACATTAACCCCCCCACCTCACCATATGTCTCTACACATAGGAGAGCTGTGATAAGATATTAATTTACTAAGATCTGTATTATTCATTATGCTATGTGGGATCACAAATATCAGAGATACTCATCAGTCCAAGAAGATAAATTTATGAAGGATAAATAAATCCTCTTAGCTGTCATACACAGTAAAAGATTTCCTGATTTCAGATCTTGATCTGATCTGCATGACTGTCTCATAACAAATTACACGAGGTAAGGTTTGCGTACTTCAAGTCTTTATTTTAAGTATATTACATCTTTCTGTAAACCAACATGAACCCGGATCAATCCTACAACTGAAGAATCTCTGTAAATTGGATGTAATATTTACGATCATGAAACAAGTTTGTAATTTGAAATACACTAGCAAGCATGTGAAGCAGCCAGGAATAAGTGTCCTTGCAACTGAGTGTACTGGGCATATCTGCTTGCATGCAAAATTTGGGTCGATAAATTTACAAGCTCTAAGATTCAACATTTAAAGAATAAGGAAATATTAAGGACAGATCCTGAAGGATCTTGGCACCCACCATTGCCCAATAATTGTAAGCTAATGACAAGAGGATCTTTTTGTCCATTGTTACTAAGAACAAATGATTGATTTGTAATTTTGTTTGCAGAATTTCAAAAAGATTGCGAAAAAGATCAAAACGGTCACTGGAAAACACCCAAGATAATATTATCTTTCTAAGTTTCAGGAGTTTCAAGATTTCTAGAAACTGTACTTGATGTCGGTTGTTATAGTACAAGTGAAATGAGCAAAGTTAGTCTGAAAGTGAATGTCCGGAGGATCGGTCGTCTTCGTTCTGTATTTTTTTGTGTGCATGTGTCACCATTGGGTACTGGAAGTGAAGACAAATCTCTTTGACACTATGGCATGAGCTATGAAACACACTTAAGATTTTATAATTAGGAACGAATGCTAATTCTGTTCTGTTTACTGGGCTAGTTGGAGATATATCTTTCAAGATACCATGCTCGAAAATAGTAAGATAGTAAAATGGTACAAAACTTAATACTGAAGGGATCCGGTCCGCGCAGTAATGTTGAAACTTTGAAAGTGTCTGAATCCTGATAATCGCCCTTGGATCGAAACATGCAGTAGTCCACAGTTGTCGAGTTGTGACGTGTCACAAGAGCAGGGGTTGAAATATTGTCTGAGATAAGCAGGACAAAATTGATTCTTAGCTAGTTTTTGTCCTGCACACAATACAAAAGGATAGAAATGTGTTTGAAACCTTGCAGGACAATGCACAATTTCAGCAGGACATGTCCTGCAGTTTAGTGTAAATTCAAGCCCTGAAGAGTGACGTCCCTTCGTGTAGACGAGCCGTCAGACGAAACGGTGAGGCAGTTCACTTGCAACGGCATGGACTAAAGTAAACTGATTTAAAATTTGAAGAAATACATTTTAATTCGGAATCATTTGAGCTCCTTGATATAGAAGATGAAGGTATGGATAGTCTCTATACATGTAGTCATTATATAGAATATCCCCAACGTTTGATCCGCCGACTTGTGATGCAATGTCACAACTCGGGAATACTATGTTGTGGCCATATTGGATTTTCGAATCAGACCAGAAAAGGTATCTTGCACAACTAGACCCCAAGGAACCTGTGTACCAAATTTGAGAAAGTCCATGCAGTAGTTCCTGAGAAATCGCGATAACAAGAATTGTTTACGGACGGACGACAGCCGGATCACGGACGAAAACTGATTTGAACACTAGAAACAATATTTAAGTAAGTCATTGGTAAATGTTCTATTTCATACCCCTTTATCACATTCTCTGTTGAGTCACTACTGCTAGACTAGTAGTTGGTCTTTGGTCATTAATTTGCCGATCATGTTAAATGTCCAATCATCAACTGATCACGTTCAATCAGAATTGTGTTTATAAGGTATACTGGACTGAAATACACACACTTTAATTTTAGGTAGTAACCGAACAGGTTATGTTGTTGCACTATACTGCCATGTTGGTTTTCTGGAGGAGGTAACCTGATTGACAGTAGTAATTTTCATCATGGAGAGATGTTGATAGTGCTCAGTTTTCACAAGTATATGCATGTCTCATTGGTTTCTGATAAATTTTCCCTCAGCAGCTAGGATTCATCCTCATTTGTCATGTTGTGGTATGAACAGGAGAGGGTCTGAATTTTCAAAATGTCTTGCTCTGGTTCTGTAATAGTCAAATCGCCTGGTATTGGAAGCTGAAAGATAAATAGAAGTTTGAGGTAACAAGAAAAATAGGAGCAGTTTATTAGCACATGAACAACATGGCTAGTAAATAAAACATCCAGAGACATATTTTTAAGGATGGATCGACATCTCCTTGGTTGGTATTATACGTTGTTCAGGTTATAATTTATTACCATTATTCAAGATTGGCATATTGCATTATGAAGGATACCAAAATCTGTCCTAGAAAAAATTGACATCAGCAACATTTCAAAATCAAGATACAGATAACCAAAGAAAAATAAAATGAATAGCTGTTAAACCATTATAAAATTTTCATTATCTGATAACTACTGACTCATCAAGCTAGTAAAAAAATTTGGGCAATTGGGAATAATGGGAGATGAGAAAAAAACTGTGTCTAACATCAGCTCTGTCAAGGTAGATAACACAAAAATTACCAACTCTTGTGATCTTGCCTAATCTTGCCTAAACATAATTTTGAGGACTGGGAAAAATGTTGCTAATGTCATTTGTCAGAGCCTGATCCAGGCCGTTTTTGAACCCATTGAACCCATTATAACGGGTTTGGGTGCCATGAATTTGGGCACCCAAATGAAGAAAAAAAAACAAAAACAAAATGATTTTTTTTAGCAAATTCCCTCTCTGACAGGCTGAAACCAATGCAAGTACTATTGCCAAATATTGAGTTATCAGACTGTATTTAGACCATTTAATACTCCCACAGCTTCCATGGGCTTTGACAGTCCCACATCGTGGCCTACGTATTTAACTTTAACTTATCACACTCTGCATCATGTAAGAGTGCCCAACTAAAAGTCTAGATCAGGTCCCTGTTTGTATAATATTGCTAACGTCATGTGGACATCATGAAGGATTCAAAATGGATTTGACAGAACAACATTAGCTACACCTTATTATTGTTCTCCAAATTCACATACGTAAATGAATTTTGCTTGGTATTTCATCATCCTTTCAATTCATTCTGGGGTCTCTTGTGATAATTGTATACAGTTTGGATTATTAGCTTCTACAAACAAAAAATTAAACACAAGAATGTGGGTCTGTCATAGATGAAAAATGAAATTTTGAAAATGGTATATGGTGGTACCTTTTATAATACGATACGCCTTTTGCAAATGGGAACCTGATTCTCCCTCTTATCCTCTCACAAAAGTATATCCCTGGACATCTGGACGAAATGGGGGACTTGCACAATGCAAACTATCCAATCAGATTCTGTACTTGTCCCTTCCTGATTGCCAAATTTGATCCAGTTGACCAATCAACTGAGAGAACTAGCATTTGAGTAAATAACAATCAAAGATCCCTCAAACCAAGAAAAGGGTTTTGGCACCCATGCTATTTTATTCTTCAATAATTTTACTGGTAAAGTGGGCCCCTGTGATATGGACAGTCACAGGGAAGACCATATTTATTTCGAACCTGTTTGTGATTATTTTGAACCCGTTTGTCACAATTTTATCTTACATGGTCGTCTCAAAGCAAGTACTCAGCCAATGAATGTGCGAGTTTGGGGTAGAGATAGTGACAATGAACAAAAAGTGTATTGATGTCATAAAGGTCCACAACTCTGTGGACAATGGACAATGACCTAAAAGGGTAAACAAAAGAGTCACATCTGCCAGGTGATCCTGGCATCTCATCCATGTAAGTTACTGTAAGTTACTGACATAACGGACCAGATAAGCTTATCTTGACATGGCCATATCCAGAACCATTTTGATACCTGTTAAGGGGTATGGGCGCCCAAACTTTACAGCCAATTTTAATGCTTTTTACATACAAATGTGCCCAAATACATACAAATGCACCCCAAAAAAGGCCAAAAATACCAGAAAGGGTGTCCCCAAATAAACTCTGGATATGGCCCTGCTTGACATTTACAATACAGAGGCATAATTCATCGAAATATTTTAACGGGTCAAATATGTGACAATGCAAGGTACTAAGAATCTTCTAAAGAAAGAATATCTCAATAAGTCGATCACTTAGTAGCCGAGATATTGTGGCCATACCAACAGGTACTGTGAACATCCCCTCCTCCTTTAACAGACGGGGGGAAGAACATAATGACAGATGGGTTTCATATGCAGTATCTATTACCCACAAACCTATTCCTGGACATTCTTCTGAAGACTGCAGAGTAGGCCTACCTTCCATATTCCCCATATCATACTGTATTTTACCTGGATGGAATAAAAAATGTAATATGAAATTGGTCATTCCCATTGAAAGGGTTTCATACAAATTTTTTAGTTATATATAATTTTCTTTTCCAAAGTAACCTTTCTTCTTTGAAAAAACCCTGCAATTATTTGAATATTCATTGAGGATTATCTAAGCCATTCTCTCTCTAATATGGAGATCATTTTTCGTGAATAAATTTTGTTAGGTGATATTTTAGCCTCCAAAATCGTACAGTATAGCCTCGGGCAACCCAGCCTCACAGCTGGCTGTTCCCGTCCATGCCTGGGGTATGGCTTCAATATGATTATTAAACATTAATTTAGGAATTACAGATAAATTGCCATAAATCATGAAAAAAAAAAAATTCTTGGTGCATGTTTCGATTTTCTGATATTATCGGAGGATGCATAGTTCACAAAACATCGAAGTTTCAGAAATATTTGATGTACAGAAATCAATTGAAATCAACTGCACAAGTCCTTCACAACAGCTGATGGAACAACAGATGTATTGTGTGTCCCAACAAATCTATTGAGAACGTTTTGTCCGATTTTTTTAGAAATGTATGTTGTTACGTATAAGAATGGTATTTAAATTGTCGAGGAAAAACCTCTGACAACTGGATTCGTTGATTTTGACAAAATCAAAGCAAAGATTGAGATTATTGAGTTACCTGGTATTTTTGGCATTGTTTCTCAGAGGAAGACTGTGTGGCCCGGCCTGGTGTTGCAAATATATTAAACTTCAAATGGTGACTTGAATCTTACAATCTGCAAGCTGCAAGTTTTTGTTTATATTGGTCAGCATGATGTTGTTGTTGCTGCTGCTGCGACCTGTTCACTGAGTTGATTCGGTCGTCCGGAATGGAAAAAGTTCAACACGAAGTCTCACTCGTCCCAAATGATCTGATAGACCTCCTCTACTCCAATTTCTGACATAATGGATGCAATTAATACTTCTTCCCCACTTCTGTGCAACGAAATGCTGCCAGAACTTCCTTTGCTCCTGCTGAGTGCTGTGTTGTGTCGTCTGCTTTACACCCAACGCCCCCTAGTGGTTTGTCTAGTGAGAAGGGGAGATAACCGCCTTTTGTCCCAAATAACAGCTGCAGCTAATAAGAACTGAATGGGTGAAATCATTGGGAATTAAACTTCCAGAAAAGATATAAATAAACTGCAAAGAGAATGTAGAATTTTACTATAATGCACAAGGGATAGCAGGGCTCTGTAAAATGATATTAAATAAGCTTACGACATTGTTCAAATTTATATTGAAATAACAAAGGCGAGAAAATACTCCTCATGCCTAAACTCATCAGGCATGATCATGTCTTTAGATTGAATGCCCCAGATATCATTCAAATGAAAGAAGCTTTAAAGTAGGCTTGGATAAAAAGATTTTTCAAATGAAAGTATTAGGAAAATAATTCTTACACGGTCTTGGATTCCTGCTATAATGAAATTACAGTGTGAATACAGGTCCTGAAATAACTGGTAACCTGTTATTCAGGTAACTGGTTGCCAGAAGGTTACCCAATAACCAGACCACTTCAAATTTCACAGTAACCTGTAAATAGGTTCCCATGACCATTCCTTATTTCCAGCCCAGTGAATAAGTTGAATTTACCAATTCCATTGTGTTATCAACAAATCTTTGATATTTTGTTTGAAAGTTATTTCAGTTGAAGATCTACAATTAATTATATATGGAATAATCAAAATGATTTATATGATAAGAAATGTTTATTCTTTAGATCATGTATGGTTACCATGAATTCTATATCTTGATGCTATCGTAGGGGAAGATCATCAAGAAAACCAAGACTCGACAATTGTGTAATAAATATGCCTTTTAATATTTATTCCTTGAGAATGTTGAATTTCTCAACTTGATCATGTTTGCAAATTGCTGAAAAATAAATTGTGCTGAAAACACATATTATATGTGATTGGCATGTTCCCAGAGATTATAGGAAGCGAATAGAAAAAATATACAACATGCTTATCTACAGCATATAAAAAATGTGGTGTGAATTTTCTGCGAAAACGGTAACGTTTGTTTGCTTTTTTGTTGATGAGCGCTTATAATTGGAATTCATTATTTGGATGATCCAAAATAATTTGTGTGAAATTTAAAATGGAAACTATGCTATAGGGCCTCTACTGTCTTGCCTTTTTCTATGTGCCCGTGTATGATGTAACACATGCTATCTGGGCTGAATAATCAATAATATATGTATTTTTAAGAAATAGAATTTATTTATTGAATAATCACATATATCTTATTAATTTCTGATTATACCTGGAAATAGGAAAACAATTGCATTTACAAATAGCTTTAAAATATATTTTGAAAAATTCATTTTGATGAGATGTTTAAAAATATATTTCAAATATATATTTGTCAAAATGCCTTAATAAAGTATTTTCAAAAACATATTAAAAATGTATTTACTGAAATATACATAAAAAATATATTTTAAAATCCATGAAAAATGCATTGTTAAATATTGATTAAAACCATATTCACAAAAATATATTTTAAATCTATTTTTCCAAAAATCCTTGATAATGTGTTTTCGAAAACATATAAAAAATCTATTTACTGAAATATACATAAAAAATATATTTTAAAATCCATAAAAATTAAATTATTAAATATTCATTAAAACTATATTCACACAATATATTTTAAATCTATTTTTCCAAAAATCCGTGATAGTGTGTTTTCGAAAACATATAAAAAATCTATTTACAGAAAAATACATAAAAAATATATTATAAAATCCATAAACCATAAATTATTAATATTCATTAAAACTATATTCACACAAATATATTTTAAATGTATTTTTTGTAAAAATCCTTGGTTAAATAGTTTCGAAAATGTATAAAAAATGTATTTACAGAAAAATACATATAAAATATATTTTTGTATACATAAAAAATGTATTTTGAATTATTCATTATAAATGTATTCAGAGAAATATATTATAAATCGATTTTTATGGAAAATCATTTTTTATGTATTTGGCATATACATAGAAAATTATTTTTGACTAAAAATCATTTCAAAATTATTTTTGAAAGCAGCCTTGTACCACTTTTGTGCAAAAAAAAAAAAAAAAAAAAAAAAAAAAAAAAAAAAGAAAAAAGAAAAAAAGGGTTCGAAAAAAAGAAACACAAAATAAAAAAGAAAGTTTTGATAGCTTCCATTTTGAAGAAGACTTTGATCGGTCCTGAGCGCCAGTGAATTTGTTAGGGGCTCTGAGCACCGACTATCACTCTTGGGACAATTTTGATCGTGGAAAGTAACATGTACTCTCCAAAGAAACTTGAGTGAACTGTTCCACTCAAGTTTGAGTGAAATGTACCAGCCCTGTTCACTCAAACTTGAGTTACTTTTCACTCAACTTGAGTTACTTTTCACTCAACTTGAGTTAAAACCACTCATGTTCACTCAACTTGAGTGGGATCAATGCTCGAGTGAATATCACTCAAGTTGAGTGAATGTCACTCAAGTGGAGTGCATGTAACACAAGCTGAGTGAAAAGTAACTCAAGTTGAGTGATAATCTCACTCAAGTATTGAGTGGGATCAATTTCCACTTCTACTTCAGTGAAATTTCACTCAACTTTTTTTAGAGAGTATGTTCATAGCCCCCCCCCCCCCCCAATAATTTTGCCGCAAGTACTCTATTCTCCGGGTAATTCCTTGAAAGTAACTATAATGACGGACGGGGTAGAGTGTTTTTCTAAATAATTCATTGTTAGCAGTTATGGCCCGTTATAAAAAGTATGAGCGCCATCTGTATTATTGCAGAGGTATAGCTATAGCGCCGCTATCTATACTTTTAAATTATGAATTTAGACGGCGCTGCTTCTGGAATGAATTTATTAACACCTCATTGTCCATAAGAACTATGTCGGTTACGTTTACACAATGTATCTAGGTACTTTTACTATGCATATATTTTCTAATTCAGCATGGCAGAAAACCACCATCGATTGCATTTTCATGGTAAAAGGATCAGGAATTAACTAAAAAATACACTTCATTGCAAAGTGATTTTATTCGCCAGAAATCGCTCAGAATGCGTCTACAGCGATCTAGACCCCAAGAGCTTCCGGGGCCTAGGCGGCCCCTGGACCCTCGCCTAAAGTGCTATGATAGTAGTCCTCCCCCCGGCCCCAATCAAGAATTGCTTCCGCCAGCCCTGCCTCGTAAGGCCGTACCACTTTGAATTTGCTTCCGACGCCCCTGATATATTAATATGACCAGATGGTAGAAGCTTGAAAATTGATTTTCATATATTATTGTAATTTGTTTACTCATATGGTAAATGTGTGGTACCGTAATAGAGAATAAAAATAATAAATTTGAAAGTTAAACTTGGAACATGTGTTCAACTAATTCAGAATTATGGTGTCCAGCTATCGCAGTTCCATTAATGTTCCTACTTTTTTCTGCAGCACATTACAGTCCTGCAGTACAATTAGTCAGAATTGTTACACATCAGACATCCTGCATTGATCTTGGAACCCAGCATTTGATTTCTATACCATATAATGCTCCAGAACAGTTTTTCGATTCTAATTATCTTCCAATTGAAATAAATGTTATATATGTAACAGTGCCAAATAAACAATAATAACCAGATACCACTGACCACAGGTGATTAAATGTGATTGAAACTAAAACTGTGGCCATCAGCTGAATTTATCACAGATGAAGTCTTAATAGTGAAGAAATCAAATATTTAAGTTTGAAATTATATTCCAGCATGACATACATGTTATTCTTTATTCAAATGAAGATGCATTTTAGCTGTTGATTTCCAGTACATTCTGTAACCATATCATTATTGGTCTTGTTTGGAAACCTGTTTGATAAACTGGCCTCGTAATGTGGACCAGTGATCTGTATTTTGTATATTACTCACGAGTAGTGTGACTAACATCACAGGACCTACGAAATAGCGTTTGATATGATTAAGTGTGTACCTTGACGTAAGACTGACCATTTCCATGGTCGTAGGAGGCATTGAGACACGTTTTTGCCAATTTCAATGTTTCTAGGTCACCTAATTAGGTCAGGAAGTAGGTCACATTGACCTAATTAGGTAAGGTACACTGACCTAATTAAGTGCATTTCCATGGTCTTAGGGGGCATTAGGACGTTTTTGCCAATTTCGAGGTTTATAGGTCACCTAATTAGGTCAGAAATTGGATCAGAAAGTAGATCACATTGACCTTGACCCAATTAGGTCAGGTCACACTGACATTGACCTAATTAAGCACATTTCCATGGTCTTAGGAAGAATTAGTTCATGTTTTTGCCAATTGCGAGGTTTATAGGTCACCTTAGTAGACCAAATTTTCATCAAAAGTAGGTCAGCTCAGAACTTGCTCATAACAGTCCCCTAATGCACCTCCTATTTTGCCGGAGAAAGGATTCGGATGGACTCGTTACTGGGCAATTTGCAAATGAGAGCCTACTTTGTAGAAATATGCTCACATAAAAGCTTTCATTGTCCGTTTATTCTCATACTCATTTATCACATGGCAGCCGTCAATGTCTCTTTTTCATTCATGTATTTATTTATCAAACAGGAGCTGTCAAGCAGTTCATTCTTGTTCTCATTTATCACTCAAAAGCTGTCAATGCCTGTTCATTCGTGTACTCATTTATCACACAAGAGCTATCAATGTATGTTTATATGTGTACAAAACCAGTTTGTTTACAGGCAATATTTCAGCATGGTTATCAGAGGTTATTTAAAGTTTCATATATAGAAGCCTTGCCAGCAAACCTTGCTCTGGGATCATCTAGGAACATTGGGGCTATTTCACACCTGTTTCTGCAGAAATGCTGTTCAGGAATTCAGAACTTCAATAGTTAGATGTAATCAATCATTGCAACAGCTACATTCTATGATATGACAGTTTCAATCAGATCACAGAACATTTTGAAGGAAACTGATAACTGAGCTGAGGACTACATACATTTCTCCCTATCTTTGGCAAAGGGTGGATCTTAGGGGTAATCCCACATACTTGGCTGATTCTTGACCAATACTCTGTCATTAATTGTACAACTATCGTCTGCTGAAAGGAGAAATTTCCTTGGCTGGGTAAATCAACTCATATCAGTCTCCTTGACATAATTAAGACTGACATAATCACATAAAACAAACCAAATTATTTAGTACTTCATTAAAACAAGATTTATTTAGTCTTAATTAATGTGACAATGTCACCACCTTGATCATGAGATCCACAAATAAATACAAACAATGATAATATAGAGGGCATCAGACCATATCTTCACACAGGACAGTCTGTGTCAGTATAGAACTTCCCATCACTCCACATTAGCTGGTAAATCTATTGACATCTTATAGGTAAGATAATTTCAGGTAATGACCAATTGTAGAGTATCCTTATTGAGACATTTTCATTGGTTCTGTGCTTCAGCAGGTATGGATAAAAAATAGTATAGTTATTATGAAGTCAATCTCCAGTTTGATTTTATTTCTACAATATTCAGAAGAAATAATTCTTGTAGATACAACACATGAAACCTCAAAGCAGTTTTTGTCTACTTCTCAGACCTGTATGCCCAAGTTCACTGCTTTGCGTTAATTTCTGTCTAAAATTCTGCTGTACAGCACATTGTTTGCTTTGTAAAAATATCAGCCACACATAGAAATCTGTAAACATCAGCTACACAGAAAAATCTGTAACCATCAGCCACAAAGATAAATCTGTAAACATAAGCCAAAAAGAGAAATCTGTAAACATCAGCCACACAGAGAAATCTGTAAACATCAGGCACACAAACAAATCTGTAAACATCAGCCACACAGAGAAATCTGTAAACATCAGGCACACAAACAAATCTGTAAACATCAGCCACACAGACACGTATGTAAACATCAGCCACACAGAGAAACCTGTAAACATCAGTCACACAGAGAAATCTGTAAACATCAGTCACACAGAGAAATCTGTAAACATCAGTCACACAGAGAAATCTGTAAACATCAGTCACACAGAGAAATCTGTAAACATCAGTCACACAGAGAAACCTGTAAACATCAGTCACACAGAGAAATCTGTAAACATTACCCGCACAGACAAATGTCATCCTGTATTATTGTGGTGAGAAATTACTACCACTATGGAAGATTACAGAAGAACACTAAAATCCCTATCACATTTGTAATATGCATGAAGATGGAAGTTAAATACGGATTCATATCAAAGCAAGCATACATACACAGGCAGATTAGAATTTAGTACAAAAATAATTGTTATAGTTATGGAGATAATATTCCAATATGATTATACCTTTAGTGGTTTCATAAGATATGCACAATTTCATTGAAATTAAATTTCGCACATTTTGAGCCATTCAAAGAATTTTCTGTAAAATGTTTTTGTCCCAACCTCACCATTCTCAACCACAATGCTGGAATTGTGTTGACACAACAAGAATCATGCGGTGGAGTCAGCGGACTTGCTGACTCAATATCATATGACATTTCATCAAGAAGAAAAAATAGCCCATTGGGCTTCAATACCCCTCGGCACTCAGCAATCATGCAATGTATAATATCATCAGTATATTTTTAGAACTAGATTAACAAAAATCTGATCCAGTAGGGTTGACTGTAGTTCAGCTTTTGCCAAGGCCTGAGGTTCTGGTAGAGCATGACCGAATTCTTAGCTCTAAATATACTCTTCTAAAAAGCTTATAATCAAATCAAGTAAATTTATCTTGTAAATATAGATCAAGGTGAGTCATCTTCAAAAATGTTCAAGTCAATTCTAACTTAATTGCATAGGGAACATGAATTTGGAGATCTTAGTCTTAACATAAAGAATTTGACTACGGTCAGTGATATTCTTTAATAGACTTCAGGTCCAGCCATAAGTGGTATAAATTTGGACAATGTAGATATAATCTTTCATGAAATATTGTACTAAATAGAATCTGACCTGGATAAAATAGGTCAAGGTCAGTCATCTTCAGCACACCGTTGGATCTTCGCCGGATGTATACATATTATTAATTTGGAAAGCCTAGATACATTTCTTCATGTTAGACCATAATAAACAGTATATGACCTTGAAAAAATGGGTCAAGGTCAGTCAACTTGGATGGGCTTCTAGTCAATCACCAGTTGCATAAGTAATATGAATTTGGAGACCCTAGCTTCAATCCTTCAAAAAATATGGCAAATACTATAATTTGACCTTAATAAAATAGGTCAAGGTTAGTCATCTTCAGTACACCTCTGGACCTTCGCCAGATGTACACACAGTATTAATTTGGAAAGCCTAGCTTTACTTCTTCATGTTATATCATAATAAACAATATATGACCTATAAAAAATAGATCAAGGCCAGTCAACTGGAATAGACTTCTAGTCAATCACGAGTTGCATGTGTAATATGAATTTGGAGACCCTAGCTTTAATCCTTCAAAAAATATAGCAAATACTAGAATTTGACCTTGATAAAATAGGTCAAGGTCAGTCATGTTTAATAGGCTTCTGACCCTTCACCTGATACATATGTGGTATGAATTCACAATGCCTGGCTATTATTCTTCTTGAGATATCGTGTTCACAAGAAAGATGGACAGACGGACAGACAGACAGACGGACAGACGACGCTGACGAAGACAATACCCTTCAGGCACAATTTGCCCGAGGGGTAATAAACAACTGCACATGGGATAGGGAGAAATTTTGGTGATCTTGAAAAGCTAACCTCATCTTGATTTGGTGGCCCTATGGACTTTTGTGGGTTGACTGAAGGATGTCCCTGTTAAATTTACTGAAGAGCCACAGGTATTACCGGCATTGTGTCTTTTCTTTTGGTCCCGCTAACAGGATGCACCCTCCAGCATAGGGCAATCAGAGGAGCCGAAAAGTGTCTGATCATGAACAAAGACATGTCCTGGTTACTGCAATGGCGTGTTCGATGTATACTAGCCAATGGGATAATGTTCACTCCAGTAACTATGGGATACTGTGAAGCATCAAGGGCCAATATAATAACTAACATCAACACAATTCCAGAGTCTGAGTTAGTCCAGACACTGGACACAGACCTAACACCGCCCACCTAAACTTCTCCCTACTGTATTAGATAACTTTGAATGGACCCTGCTGTGATTTATGTACATAAACCATACAGCTAGGATTGACTGCTGATGTCACCTTAAGCAGCAAAAATACCAAAATGTACATAATAAATGAATTCAGGGACAGATCTGAATACAATGCAAATACCAAGGCAAAAAAGTATATATCCAAAAACCTAGTCATGTAAAAGGTCATTTAAGGAGATTACAGTTATCACCCCAGTTCTGTTATTCTGCCTTAATTTGTGACATGTACAAATACACAGAGATTTACACCATTATCATCTATTTTATGGTCTGAAAATAAACTCCAGATATTATGTCATGTTCAAAAGAAATCTAACCCTGAACAAATCTTCAAAATAACATGCACAAATAAATAAAATGAATATATGATGAACAGGTGAAAAAATTATGAGAAGGTAAGATGAGGAACTATTCATATTTATTTCTATATCTGAATGACTAATAGGAGTGAGCACTCCAAACAACTTTATCAACAATAGTAGCAGCTGTACAAATAATCAAGATAGCTTGTAATAAAAGTAAAATATAACAAAAATATCTGACTACAAACTTCTATGTAACCAAACTGTGATCCAAGTAATAAATTAAGGAAGAAAGAAGATAGTGTCCAAGATACTAAATAAACAATAATGTGTTGGACAGGCTAGAATCAGCCATAGGGAATAGCTTTGTCAACATACTAGGTATACAAGTATTGTGACATGGATCTGATCCATGCACTGGTACAGTAGTATATAATATTATTATTATTATAATGACACAGGCAAATCAAACCCATCATAAATTAATGCCTACAATTTTATACTCATCCAGTATATAGCACTATGTTCTGTTACTTATCAGATTATGCACATTTAATAAGTGTCAGTCAAATTGAATATTTAACTTCTACGTCTGACAATTGAGTCAGCATTACTAATAGCTTACAGTATATTTACTACAATATCTATTCTACAACACTACTTTCTTTATACAGGAGTTCAGTATTTTGGGGCTGCAAATTTATCTGAAAAGTATAGTTGTAAATTCTACTGAAAATAACTTTTCTGTAAACTATAATACTGTTCTCATTCCAAATCGACTTAATTTTATCTAAAAAAAACGACGATAAATATAAGATTTTATATAACAGGTCACAAAATAAGGTTTATGACTAACACATTGACTATAATCCTCACACTGTATACTAATATAGATTTATTGTGCTATTGATGATATTATGTACTCTAGATATACTTCACTAAACAACCATGAATGATGCATATTCAGTTATAGTTAATATGTGCATACAATAGACTCATGATTATTGGTCCCAACAGTTCTCAAAGGAGATATATTCCAGTACAAGTCACAACAAATTCAGATAAATACAATGCTGAAGTCCCAATATCCCAGAGTACTGCTGGTATCATACTCCAGTGATTCCATTGGCTCTTTAGTATGGCTCACACTGGTCAGTAATTGTCAAGTTCTCTAATGCTTAAGGGGGAATATGACCACCCTGTCTCACTAATAAACTTTTCCCAGTCTTGTCAACCTTTTACTGATTTCTTCTAAAAGGCTTGGAGTATCATAATGAAAATGTACCCATTTGTCAATCTGGACATGAGAAAGACAAAATAAATGTCAATTTGACATTATTTTTGTCACATTTCTTCTTTCAATGTCTACATCAACATGTGGGTGAATTTCCATCACCAAAATACTGACAAGGGTTGGGAAATTTGGTTAGTCAGCCATTGTGCTGGTCCTATTATAGTCCCCCTTAATATATGTGGAATTACATGATTCACCATCCCTCCCAAATATTTCCAATCATGAAGAATTAAAATTGATAGAAAGGTAAGCATATTACTCCAATCTTCACAAAGGATACTTATAGAAAGCATATTCACTTAATTCCAGCCAGTTCAAAACTTTCACCCCATATATGAAGCATAGGAGTACTGTGACAAGTGCTACCCACACTGACTGAGCATAATTACTGGGGAAGTGAACCAACAGAATTCTAGGATATCAGGACTTCACATCATAGCATCACTTAGTCCAGCTGTTTCCCATCAGCTTAGATGATATAGCAACAGCTGTTGATTACTTTGTAGACTGCTGAACTGACGCGGACATTAGCCATACTGAAGATAATAATCAAATTGAACAGCTTCATCAGCACTCAACATAAACTTGGAGTGATATGATCTGAGAGGTATCTCCTGTATTAACCAACATCATTCTGTGAAGATATCTCTGCATGATCCTAATTCATGATCAGAAAGTGAAGACCCGTTAGTAACACCTGGCTTGTTCACCTGTCAGTGTTAATTTGGCACACATGGTTTATATCACAGTTCATATTTCGTGCCGTCACTGCTAATACACGGCCCTACACAAATCACTACAATCAATATTTACAGAGATTATTGTTTCTTTTGCAATATCAAGATTCACGACACATTTTATTTCACAACTTTCTGCTTGTCTGTCCTTTTGTCTGAATCCGTAATTTAATGTCCGAAGAGCTGATTGGTCTGGTCCGTACGTAGCTACGTCCGTCCATGACTGGCGGAATGTTTGAGGTAGAGCTGGCTGAGCTAGGGGCTGTGCCCCTTTCATACTGCTCAGTCAGTGATTGAGAAGTCCTGTGCCTGTATGAGGCACTATTAGTGGCAAGCTTTCTGGCACTGTTAGGTGAAGTGTGTCTAGGTATGAGTGACACATATCTAGGTACAGATGATGTATATCTGGGGATGGGTGACACATTTCTAGTTGTGGGTGACACACTTCTGGATGTGGGTGACAAATGACTGGCTGTAGGTGTCGCATGCCTAACTGTGGACGGAGGTCTGGTGTACATGCTACTTCTGGAGGCTTGCTCAATACTGGACTCAGACCGAGCCAGCAAGTCCTTGGCATAGGCTGTATAAGAGCTGTAGGTAGATTTAGGAGACTCCATGGTGGCTGAACCATAGGAGCTAGTAGTAGTGAAACCTCTCCCTGCAGACAGTGGACGGACTGGCACATTAAGTTTGGACGGACGAGATGGCAAACTACTCCCTCTGCAATGAACAATACAAATTATACGGTGTTACAATCAATGAGAAAGTAAGCTGGGATAGTTATGTCTTTGATGTCTCCAGATATTTGGATGGTAAAAATCATATCACAGACAGTTTATATCTCTTCTCTGAAAAAGTATACAGCATAATATCTACAAATCTGAGAAATGACCATCACAGTACTGATACTCACACAACAAAATAGCCACCATTGAAAGGAGAGAGGTACCTAGGGTGTGAGATTAACCAACAATGAAGGGAGAGAGGGGTTGAGAATAGCTAAGCCAGAGAACATCATCAAAAACTGTTGACTGCTTCTCTCTTGCAGGACACAATCTTGTTTCTATGTGTTTTTTTTTTTACTTTTATTTCATGCATATTTGGAATTGATGCTATCATATGAAAAATATCTTTCGATTATTGATGTGCAAATTCTTTTGTGAATGAAGGCTGAATATTAAATGTCGGACACCTAGAGAACAACAATGGCTGTTCACCCAATGTCGGACACCCAGAGAACAACAATGGCTGTTCACCCAATGTCAGACACCTAGAGAACAACAATGGCTGTTCACCCAATGTCGGACACCCAGAGAACAACAATGGCTGTTCACCCAATGTCAGACACCCAGAGAACAACAATGGCTGTTCACCCAATGTCGGACACCCAGAGAACAACAATGGCTGTTCACCCAATGTCAGACACCCAGAGAACAACAATGGCTGTTCACCCAATGTCAGACACCCAGAGAACAACAATGGCTGTTCACCCAATGTCGGACACCTAGAGAACAACAATGGCTGTTCACCCAATGTCGGACACCCAGAGAACAACAATGGCTGTTCACCCAATGTCAGACACCCAGAGAACAACAATGGCTGTTCACCCAATGTCGGACACCCAGAGAACAACAATGGCTGTTCACCCAATGTCAGACACCCAGAGAACAACAATGGCTGTTCACCCAATGTCAGACACCCAGAGAACAACAATGGCTGTTCACCCAATGTCGGACACCTAGAGAACAACAATGGCTGTTCACCCAATGTCAGACACCCAGAGAACAACAATGGCTGTTCGCCAGTCGGACACCCAGAAGAGAACAACAATGGCTGTTCACCCAATGTCAGACACCCAGAACAACAATGGCTGTTCACCCAATGTCAGACACCCAGAGAACAACAATGGCTGTTCACCCAATGTCGGACACCTAGAGAACAACAATGGCTGTTCACCCAATGTCAGACACCCAGAGAACAACAATGGCTGTTCACCCAATGTCAGACACCTAGAGAACAACAATGGCTGTTCACCCAATGTCAGACACCTAGAGAACAACAATGGCTGTTCACCCAATGTCAGACACCCAGAGAACACAAAATATTCACAATGACACCTAGAGAACAACAAGGGCTGTTCACCCAATGTCGGACACCTAGAGAACAACAATGGCTGTTCACCCAATGTCAGACACCCAGAGAACAACAATGGCTGTTCACCCAATGTCGAGACACCCAGAGAACAACAATGGCTGTTCACCCAATGTATCGGACACCCAGAGAACAACAATGGCTGTTCACCCAATGTCGGACACCTAGAGAACAACAATGGCTGTTCACCCAATGTCAGACACCCAGAGAACAACAATGGCTGTTCACCCAATGTCAGACACCCAGAGAACAACAATGGCTGCTCACCCAATGGCAGACACCCAGAGAACAACAATGGCTGTTCACCCAATGTCAGACACCCAGAGAACAACAATGGCTGTTCACCCAATGTCGGACACCTAGAGAACAACAATGGCTGTTCACCCAATGTCAGACACCTAGAGAACAACAATGGCTGTTCACCCAATGTCGGACACCTAGAGAACAACAATGGCTGTTCACCCAATGTCAGACACCCAGAGAACAACAATGGCTGTTCACCCAATGTCAGACACCCAGAGAACAACAATGGCTGTTCACCCAATGTCAGACACCTAGAGAACAACAATGGCTGTTCACCCAATGTCGGACACCCAGAGAACAACAATGGCTGTTCACCCAATGTCGGACACCTAGAGAACAACAATGGCTGTTCACCCAATGTCGGACACCTAGAGAACAACAATGGCTGTTCACCCAATGTCGGACACCTAGAGAACAACAATGACCCAATGTCGGACACAACAATGGCTGTTCACCCAATGTCGGACACCTAGAGAACAACAAGGGCTGTTCACCCAATGTCGGACACCCAGAGAACAACAATGGCTGTTCACCCAATGTCGGACACCCAGAGAACAACAATGGCTGTTCACCCAATGTCGGACACCTAGAGAACAACAATGGCTGTTCACCCAATGTCGGACACCTAGAGAACAACAATGGCTGTTCACCCAATGTCAGACACCCAGAGAACAACAATGGCTGTTCACCCAATGTCGGACACCTAGAGAACAACAATGGCTGTTCACCCAATGTCAGACACCTAGAGAACAACAATGGCTGTTCACCCAATTTCGGACACCTAGAGAACAATAATGGCTGTTCACCCAATGTTGGACACCTAGAGAACAACAATGGCTGTTCACCCAATGTCGGACACCTAGAGAACAACAATGGCTGTTCACCCTACGTCAGACACCTAGAGAACAACAATCGCTGTTCACCCAATGTCGGACACCTAGAGAACAACAATCGCTGTTCACCCAGATCTTTTCAGCTGTGCAAAGGTTTTAGGCAGTAGACATAACATAATGTTTGGGCTGAAAAGCCTTGCTTTAAAAAACACATCAATTTTGTCTGTTTAGTAAATGCGGTATTATTATACGTTATTATTTCCATAGGATGAGAGTATAGATTACCTTCTGTTATGAGAAAGACTGTTTCCTCTGATAGGACTGATAGTGTGGGAGTTGGTACCATGGGAGTTGATGGTGCTGTAGGAGTTGTTGGTGCTGTAGGAGTTGTTGGTACCACAGGAGTTGGTGGTGCTGTAGGAGTTGGTGGTACTAGAAGAGGCAATGCTGTGACGACTATGCTGCTCTCTCATCTTCTCTAACTCAGCATCTATTGCCTACAAGTTGTACAACAACAGGAAAAGAGGGGTTGAAGTCCCCCATCATTGAAACTACTGATTTGACTTGGAACCGTAACTTTCAGTACCCAGCATACAAAGCAATCCCAAGTGAGATCCAGTGGCAAGGTACCCACAATCACCGAATTTGTTCTAATCCGGCCAGGATTTCAGAAGATATTGTACGGAAACAAAATTTTAAATTGGCCCCCAGGTGGCGCCATATATAGGCGGATCAGCGTGAAAAAACAATCCAAAGAGAGATCTTGAGGCAAGGTACCCACACACCAAATTTGGAAAGAATCTGTTCAGGTTTTCAAAAGTTATTGTCCAAAAACAAAACTTTAACTTGGCCCTCAGGTGGCGCCACCCATAAGCAGATCCATGTGAAAAACAATTCCAAGCAAGATCTTGAGGCGAAGTACCCACATACAAACTTTGAAAGAATCCGTTCAGTTTTTCAAAAGTTATTGTCCGGAAAAAATTTTTTAACTAAGACCCAGGTGGCGCCACCTATAAGCAGATCGGCGTGAAAAACAATTTTAAGCAAGATCTTGAGGCGAGGTACCCACATACCAAATTTAAGAAGAATTCGTTCAGTTTTCCAGGAGTTATTGTCTGGAAATGAAACTTTAACATTGACCCCCAGGAGGCACCACCTACAGGCAGATTGGCGTGGAAAACAATCCCAAGCGAGATCTCGAGGTGAGGGATCCATATATCAAATTTGAAAGAAATCCGTTCAATTTTTCAGAAGTTATTGTCTGGAAATGTAGGGCCGATGCAAAATTTTAACCTGGCCCCCAGGTGGTGCCATCTATAGGCGGACTGGCATGAAAAACAATTCCCAAGTGAGATCTCGAGGCGAGGTACCCACATATCAGTTTGAAATGAATCTGTTTAGTTTTTCAGAAGTTTTTCTGGAAACGAAGTCGGAAGGATGGACGGACACCAATATTATAACCCCCTTTTAGCCCTTTGGGCATCAGGGGACAATTAAGAACTAGCTGGCAAACCAAATGGCTTTCATTGATAGCACTGAGCCATGGTCTTCATTACTGAACTGACCTACAGTCTGCTTCGCTCCCCTAATGCCCCTGCCCCATCCTCCCCTGGATGGACCACCCCAAACCCTTCCTTCAAACATCCTAATAACAAACTACATGTAACAAAGGTTTCTCCAAACAGTAAACAAAAACTCAAGAGCATAGTTAAGATCAGCTAGAACCATATTCGATATAGGGTACATTATTACGTTCGGCTTTTCAGAATATAAAACTTTAATTTTACAAGTGGTCAGATGTATAGCAATATTTTTCATAGACATATAGATCAAGCCAGAAACATTTCACCAGAAACATTTCACCAGTATTTCACCAGAAACATTTCACCAGTATTTCACCAGAAACATTTCACCAGTACTTCACCAGAAACATTTCACCAGTATTTCACCAGAAACATTTCACCAGTATTTCATCAGAAACATTTCACCAGTATATACTTACCATGCTTGAGATTGATCTTCTTGGGGATATGTTTGTCATTTTTGAAGAAGCTTTCAGTTCTCGCTGTGCCAAACCCTTACATGAACTGTTCAAATAAATAGGAGTTAATCAGCAATTCTATGTTATATAGCACATTTGTATACCATTACAGATGATAACCATCCTCCCTGTGACATCATTATAACATTACAGTACAATTCAGGGCGACAATAATAATCACACACACTGAAGATATACAGGGGTAAAAGCGTTCGGTGTCCGGTTATTTTCGTTTAGTTTGACCTAACGAAACGCGAACGGAACGAAATGTAAACGCGTTTCAAACGCTTACCAAACGATTATTGGAAACGAAACGCTTTCAATATCGCTTAATTTTTATTTCATCAAAACGCGTTTCCCTCGTCAAACGCGTTTGCTCTGATCGAAACGCGTTTATAAACGCGTTTGTGAATGCGTTTTATAAACGCGTTTCGAAGGGGTTTCTCTTTTCGTTCGTGCAAATTTGTGTTTTTATTTTGCAAACCAGGCCAGGAAGCCCACGTGTCGGGGCTTTCCCCAGCCGCTATTATAATCCCTGTGCTATCAATATATGTGGCATAGCCTTTAATATACAAGGGTAAAAACGTTCTGTGTCCGGTAATTCGTTTCGTTTATATATTGCGCTAAGCTTAAATCTTTTCGTTCACCAAGTGAAACAATATATGTATTCCCGTACCAAGCGAAATGATTAGTCAGGCATGTGATATCGAGCCGAAAAAGCGTTTCGTCTGACCTTGACTCCATGAAGCTTTTGATCAACACTCAGTCGCCGAACCGTTGTACAAAGAAAAAAACCCAGACCAAATAGTATTCTCGCCCGACGAAGCAACCGTGGTCTGGACGGTAATGCTTATTTAACAACAACAACAACAACAATAAAACGCGTTCCGAAACGCGTTTCCAAAACGCGTTTCGAAACGCGTTTTCAAAACGCGTTTCAAACGCAAGCTCGAAATCTTTTCGTTCATCAAGCGAAACAATATTTGTCTTCCCGTACCAAGCGAAATGATTAGTCAGGCGTGTGATACCGAACCGAAAAAGCGTTTCGCCTGACCTTGACTCCATGCGGCTTTTGATCAATACTCAGTCGCCCAACCATTGCATAAAAAAAGAAACCAGACCGAATAGTATTCTTGCCCGACGAAGCAACCGTGGTGTGGACGGTGATGCGTATTTAACAACAACAACAATAAAACGCGTTCCGAAACACGTTTCCAAAACGCGTTCATAAACGCGTTCGTGAAATGCGTTTTGAGTGAAACGAAACGAAAGATAAATGAACATACCGATGATCAAACGCGTTTGCGAGCTATAAACGCGTTCTTTGAGAAGCAAACGAAACGAATACAAAACGCGTTCAGAACGCTATTGAAACGCGTTTCAAACGCTAATAGAACGATAATATACGTGAAAAACCGGACACCGAACGCTTTTACCCCTGTATATATCCAAATATCATTTCTTCACACTGCATATAGCATCTCAGGAGTTTATATACATTAAACAGAGATAAATCTGTGTGTGCAACGTGATATACCTACTTTTAATGGTTACTTTGAGTTTCACATTCAAGCAAAATGCAAATGAACCAGTAAAATTCACGTAAAGGCATTTCTATCAAAGATATTTTTATATGATTTAGAAATTTATACAATTGTCCAAGCTGGTATAACATACATGGGTTTATCCGTTTGACTTCTCGGTCGTGTCCTGGGCTTCAGTGATTCTCTGGCCTGTGTGATCTCTGTCAAGGTTCTCCGTCTTGTCTCCTGGTATTCCTCTAACAGTTTCTGTGGCTCTGTCCCCAGATGTCTGTACCCACTCTCAATGTAGGAGCGTTGTGACCAGCTTCTCCCTGGAATTTGTGCACCAAAATGTTGTCTTGGCAGATTCACAGAGTTACTGTGACCATCAAAAGAATGATGTCTAATTGGTGCAGTCTGTTGTCCAGGCGATGATGCATTATCACCAGTCTCCTCCTCAAATGAATAGAGATAATCTGAAGCCCGAAATTCTGGGCTCACTTCTCTACTGTTTGTGTAATCATACATCGGAGAATTGGATCTATAGGAACTATTGAGTGACCTGGGTGTAACCAGGTCATCTAAGATCAGAGACCGGTCTCGACTTGTTTGCTCATCTTCTACAACTGTTCTCACCAGGGTCTTCCTCAGATTCACTAGATGTTCTTTATGTTCCTTCGGGCTCATATACCGTGCTGCCAGTAAAGAGGACTCGGATGAAGCCGCCAGATCAGCATCTCGGTAAGGTGGAGTTGTTTCCCTTGCAGACAACGTTGGATACGTTTTGAATGGACTCAGACTCCGAGCTCTTCCAAACTCATTCTGCTCTCTCATTCGCTCCAGTTTAAATGCTTCTATCTCTGCTCTTCGTCTCATTTTGAACAAGTCTCTGTTCCTTTCTCTGGTTCTGCCTCGACCGGTTCCCTGGCTTTGTTCTATTTTGTCCATACATGCCGAGATAGTTCTCTTGGACTGAGCCAGCTCCTCACGGTATCGGAGTAAATACTTGTCAGATATGGAGCCATATTGTCTCTCTGAAGGGGCCATTGCAGCTCCTTCAGCCTCGTCCATTTCCCAGGTGTCTTCAATAGAGGAGAGTAGAAGATCAGTCTGACCTATACAGTAATTGAGCTTGGCCTCCAGGAGTTCTATGGTTAAGCTGGAGGGTAGATAGTTGAGAGATAGCAGTTCCAGTATTTCCACTCTCTCATTCTGAAGTCTTTCCAGTTCATCGTGCATCCTGAACTGTTCTGTCTCCACGGCCTCATCACAGGTACTCTGACCTACCCCAGATGATACCTTCATATCAGCATGCAGCATGGCCAGGTAGTTCAGATCAGTCTGGGTGAATTCATCAGAGCTATTCAACATAGCATCACTGCTAGCCACACCTGCAGATACTCTCCCTTTCTCAGTTGTTTTGAAATCTGTGGACCCGTCACGAATGCCTGTTACATTGTGGGAGTTTAGAGAACAGGTCAAGGCATCTGCTGCCACATCTCTCTGGATGGACATATCTATACCAGCATTCTGCTGTAAGGATTGTTCACTGGTATTGTCACTTCCTTGCTTAGTTGAAGGAGAACTGGTAGATCTAGGAACTGTTCTGGAATCCACATATGTATTGGTATTGTCACTTCCCTGCTTAACTGAATGAGAACTAGTAGATCTGGGAACTGTTCTGGAATCCACATATGTATTGGTATTGTCACTTCCATGCTTAACTGAATGAGAACTAGTAGATCTGGGAACTGTTCTGGAATCCACATATGTATTGGTATTGTCACTTCCATGCTTAACTGAATGAGAACTGGAAGATCTGGGAACTGTTCTGGAATCCACATATGTATTGGTGTGGTCACTTTCTTGTGGAGCTGACTGAGAACTGGTAGATCTGGGTATTCCTGTTCTTGAATCGACATGTGTTCTCGTGTGTGCTAATTCCACATGTTTGGAGAATATTGTTTTATAACCAGACACATGTGAGGATTTCTCCTCTCTCAAGATAATATCAGTCTGTTCATCACCATGTACATGTACATCCTGTCTACAATCCGTTATTGTATCATTCACATTGGACAAACTATCCCTGGGTTCAGTATAGTCATCATGGCCGACATCTGAAGGTCTGACATATCCACAATCAACATGTTCATCATTACTCCTATTTGAAGAACTATTCCCGGGTTCAGTTTCTCCTTCATGGTTCATGTAAGAATACTTCATATGTCTGGGATGAACAAGTCCATCATCAATAACATCAGATTTTATCTGATCTTTTGAGAACTTCCATTCATTTTCCAAATCTGAAGACTTTCCCAATCTAGTATTTGCTTCTCCTCCATTTACATCATCATCTCTTGCATTAGTCGAGTCTATCTCTCCCTCATTGTTCAGATGGCAAAGTCTCTCATATAAGGGATCAGTAATTTCAACATTTAAATCATCATCCCTTCCATTCCTCAAGTCTGACTGTTCCTCATTTACATGGAGAGTCCTACTCAAGTCTATCTCTCCCTCGTTATTCAGACGACAAAGTCTCTCATATAAGGGATCAGTAATTTCAACATTTACATCATCATCCCTTCCATTCCTCAAGTCTGACTGTTCCTCATTTACATGGATAGTCCTACTCAAGCCTAGCTCTCCCTCGTTATTCAGACGACAAAGTCTCTCATATAAGGGATCAGTAATTTCAACATTTACATCATCATCCCTTCCATTCCTCAAGTCTGACTGTTCCTCATTTACATGGAGAGTCCTACTCAAGTCTATCTCTCCCTCGTTATTCAGACGACAAAGTCTCTCATATAAGGGATCAGTAATTTCAACATTTACATCATCATCCCTTCCATTCCTCAAGTCTGACTGTTCCTCATTTACATGGAGAGTCCTACTCAAGTCTATCTCTCCCTCGTTATTCAGACGACAAAGTCTCTCATATAAGGGGTCAATAATTTCATCATCACTCAAATCATTTTCATTTTCTAGATCTGAAAGTTTCTCGTTAATCTGCGAAAGTCTCTCATTGTTTATCTGACAAAGTCTCTCGTATAGGGGATCAATAATATCATCACTGTTCACATGTTCAACCTGCTCTCCAGAATCTGAACGTTCATTCTTCACCACATGTGATTGTTCATTGTTCCACACCTGTGATGACTGTTCGTTGTTCACCACAGGTGATGATTCCCAATCTCTGGAGTCCATATGTTCTCCATCGTTCACATCTGAAGGTCTCTCATCTTTTCCTCCAGACTGATCTGGATGAGAGACAGCACCGGTTAATCTGTCCAGGCTATTCTCAGCATTCTCAGACTGAAGATGTACAATTGGAATATTAATGGTGTCACTATCACTAGCCTCAGTCCTATTGGACGCTGTCTGTTTAGGGTCAGTTCTGCTCTGATGCTCTATGTTCAATGTGTTAGTTGAGCCAGGTTCAGATACAGAGCTGTAACTATTCACACCAGAGTAGACTGTAGTAACAGATGGAGGTTCACCATCACCAGAATCCATGATATAACGAATCTCCCGTTCACGATCCACTTTATTTACGACTTTGATCTCTACAGGTTTTTTGTTAGAAGACGTAGACTGGGTGTTTGGAAGCATATCTACAGTCCCATTGGTCTTTAGCAATTGTTCAGCTACTGGAGTTAGGAGCATCATTGACTCAGTAGTTCCTGGCACGCGCTCTATCTGACCAGTTGTTTCTGGTACCACTGATGTGCTGGTTGAGTCAGGTTCAGACACAGAGCTGTAGCTAGTAACACCTGAGTGGACTGTCGAGACAGATGGAGGTCCACCATTGATAGGATCCACAAGTACTTTGATCTCCTGCTCTCGTTCCACCACATTTATGATCTTGATATCAGAAGGTTCTTTCTTAGAAGTTGAGGATTCGATTGCTGATGGCACATTTGCAATGTCTTGAGTCTTTTGTGAGTTGGCAGCTTCTTGAGCTTGAAGCATCATCCCTCCCTGCCTAGTTTCTGGTAGCAATGGAAGGGTAGGCTCATTCGATTTTGGTACATTCTTCACAGCCTCTGACATCAATAAAGAGGCTGTCTTGCTGGTCACTGGCACCGAAGAAAATGTAGTCTTGTTAGCTGCTGGCATCAATGAATGGGTAGTTTCACTAGCTGCCAGCACCAATGAAGGGGTAATCTCGATAGCTTCTGGCACCAATAAGATGGCAGTGTCACTATCTGCTGCCACTAATGAAGGGGTAATCTCCCTAGCTCCTGCCACTAACGAAGGGGTAATCTCCCTAGCTCCTGGCACCAATGAAGGGGGAATCTCCCTAGCTCCTGCCACTAATGAAGGGGTAATCTCCCTAGCTCCTGGCACCAATGAAGGGGGAATCTCCCTAGCTCCTGCCACTAATGAAGGGGTAATCTGACTAGCTCCTGGCACCAATGAAGGGGTAGTGTCACTATCTGCTGCCACTAATGAATGGGTAATCTCCCTAGCTCCTGGCACCAATGAAGGGGTAGTGTCACTATCTGCTGCCACTAATGAATGGGTAATCTGACTAGCTCCTGGCACCAATGAAGAGGTAGTGTTGCTATGTGCAGCCACTAATGAAGGGGTAATGTCACTAGCTCCTGGCACCAATGAAGGAGTGCTTTCTACATTTTTGTGATCTACTGAGCTCCAAGGTAAGTTTGAAGCCCTATTCCGGAGAAGCTCTTGCCTTGCTTTACGTCCCCGTCTTGTTCTATGTAACAGAGCCAACATTCTATCATGTTCTCTCTGCAGACTGTCTATATCATTGTGTAAGTCAGGGTCTGGTAAAATCTCTGGTAGATCTAATGACCTTCTTCTGGGGGAGATAAAGTTATATTCAACTTGGAGATATTCTTCATCTGACTCAGATTCTGAGGATGTGAACGCATCAATCGTTTGGGTCGACGAGTCTGCAGACTGAATTGTCACCTCCTGTTGGGCCTCAGTATTCATCGCATACACAGGTGTTACTGGCACTTCCTCAATCTGGCTTGGACTCAGTTCAGGAGAGCTAATGGAGACATTGGGAGACAACAGATCAACTCCTTCATCCTCTGTCTG
This sequence comes from Hanleya hanleyi, assembly GCA_036873755.1. Lineage (NCBI taxonomy): Eukaryota > Metazoa > Mollusca > Polyplacophora > Lepidopleurida > Hanleyidae > Hanleya > Hanleya hanleyi. The sequence continues at coordinate 28,919 of JAVTVY010018372.1, forward strand.
GATGGAGATGTTCTTTGAGTCATCCAGTCTGTCAGGCTCAGTCTGTGTGGCTATCTCTGAAGGTTTGGTCTGTACAGCAGTGCTGACTGTTGATGTGGTCAGGGTCTGAGTGGACATACCAGAGGCAGCCTTTCTCTCCGTCTGTGTTCCTTCCTCCAGTAAAGTCTGCATTGAAAAGTCTGCTGAATTCCCCTCTGCATCAATAGAGTCAGTTGTGGTCTGTGTTTCCCCATCTCTTATTTTTAAAGTTCTTATGTCACTCTCAACCACTGCAGGAGAATCTGAACTTTCTGGAATCTTATCGGAGAGGTTTCTCAGAAGGTTGTTGGTTTCCAGCATGAGTGCAGACAAATCTTGCAAGTCAGGTGTTTCACTCAGTGTTTGTGGACTGTCATCAGATCTCGGCACATGATTGAGATCATCCATGCTCGGTGTTCTGGTTGTATAATTATCACGCGGTGGTGGTCGTGTCTGAGTTTCAGTATCAGATTTCATCAATTGAACTCCTCTTGATACAACAATCGGCGCTGCATCAGTATTAGTTGAAGTGGCCTTTTTAATCTCTCGCACATCTGGTCCAACACAGGCATCAGTTGTAGCAGGTATGTCGGCTATAAGAAAATGTGAAGATCCTGGATGGAATGACTCTGTGTTGTCTAAATCTTCAGCTACAAGGGTGTCAGACGAGTCTCCATCATGTCGATCTACTGCATCATAAGCCAAGGGTATGTCCCTGTAACGTGTCACTTCATCTTCCCCACCATTGGATGTACATGGGAAGATGTTATCAATGTTGGGTATTGGAGACTGTAGAGATCGATCTCTGGTAATCCCGCAGGAAGAATGAGGTCGCCTTGAGTCATCTGGTCTCGAGTGTTTGGGCAAGTTGTCTGTGGAGACTGTTCTTTCAGACAATGGTAGAATGGAGTCATCTATTCCATACTTGTGCCTCAGTGGTGAATCTGGCGGCTCTGAACCAGATCCATCATCCATTCCCTCGCTTGACTCACTTGAGATATCCACCACTTCACCAGGAGACAAACACTCTTGTTCATGGACAGGTCCCATAAAAACGAAAGTAATGCTGTCATCTGATCCCATATCTTTGCCAAGTTCTGATTCATCTAGAGATAGTGATCTCTGTCGGTCTGTACCTTCATCTGAGTCAAAGCCAGTGTCCTCAGGAAACAAGGATTGTGATCGGCCTCGAGCACTGTCTGGTTCTGTATCTGAGAGCTGGCTTAATTCATCATCTGACACTAGTACACCTGTTCTACCAATCACAGACTGGGATAGAAGCTGAGAGCTGGTTGTGTCCCAAGCATTAGGTAACTCTGCTGGACGTCTGTTCCTTAAAATCCATTCGTGGTCAGATAATTGGTCATCCGGGTCACCTGTTTCTGGCTCTATGGGGAAGCTTTTACATGTTTTATCATTATCTTGGGCCGGCTCTTTAGCCTTTGTCAGCATTCCTTCAGCCTTACTTGGAATGTTAAGTTCTGAGAGGGGTTCACTTGGCAGAGAGCTGGTTTGTTGGTCACCATCTTGGCTGAGACTATCTTCATTCTGTCCTGTGGTAGGGATGTCATCTTCTGGATAGACGCCAACTCGTCCAATAACAGACTCTGACAGGGGCAATGTGCTGAGGGTAACCCAAGGTTCTGTTACCTGTGTTTTTGGTCTATTCCTCAGTATCCAATTATTGTCACCTGATTGTGTGTCACTATCAGATCCATCTGAGGCCTCATGTTGCTTCGAGGGATGCTTGCTTCCATTTTCTCCATCAGAACATTCCGAGTCTGGTTGAACGTTGCGTGTCGTTGCATTATTGCCATCATCCACAACTTGGTCAGTATATTCATCCGTTGGGTGTTTCTGGTTAAACATTGGTTGATGTTCAGATGTCATATCACCTTTACCTGTAGGGCTATGATCACACTGTGGAGCTCCAGAAATTGAGTTGCCTGATTCATCAAGGTCTTCAGATTTAGTCCTTGGGTGAATGTGTTTGTCGTCACCAGTGACTGCAGCATCAGGTTCACCCTCAGATTCTGCGTCAGAATACCCTCCAGTTACACCAGTCCTTCCAAGCACAGACTGTGACAAGGGGACAGAACTCTGAGTCAGCCAGTGATCAGGTACTTGTTGTTGAGGTCTATGTCTCGTTACCCAGTCGTGATCTGAAGGCTGACTACTCTCCTCATCTCCAGGTCCTCGCCGTGATGAACATGTTGGGATAGGTTGTTTGGAAGTTGAGTGTTTTGTAGAATCATCCAAACCCATTCTATCTGGGGCATTACCTCCTTGATCAGGAGAACCAATAGGAGATTGTCCTGTAGAAGTTGTCCTATTGTCTGTGGTGGGTCTTCCTTTGGCACCAGGCCAATCTGAACCGTCACTGCCTCCTCTGGGCGGGTCAATTGATGGATCACTGCTGATACCACTGCCTAGAGTATGGTGGTCTGGATAATTCTTGTAACCAAATGGAAATTGTTCATTTTTGTCTTCTGGATAGGTGTTGTCCCTTTCCGCTGAGCTGGGACGTCCTTGAATATATTCTTGTGGAAATTGGTCACTCATGGATGATGGAAACTGCCCAGTTCTGGCCTGGCTATCTTCAGAGCTGGGCTTTTGTTCTGGTCTGCTATGCCCTACAGACAAGTCTCTGTCTGGATTATCCTGCCATGGTTTGGACAAATTTCTGTTTGGACTATCTTGCAAAGGTTCAGACAAGTCCCTGTCTGGTCTATCCTGCCATGGTTTGGACAAGTCCCTGTCTGGTCTATCCTGCCATGGTTTGGACAAGTCCCTGTCTGGTCTATCCTGCCATGGTTTGGACAAGTCCCTGTCTGGTCTATCCTGCCATGGTTTGGACAAGTCCCTGTCTGGTCTATCCTGCCATGGTTTGGACAAGTTCCTGTCTGGTCTATCCTGCCATGGTTTGGACAAGTCCCTGTCTGGTCTATCCTGCCATGGTTTGGACAAGTCTCTGTCTGGTCTATCCTGCCATGGTTTGGACAAGTCTCTGTCTGGTCTATCCTGCAAAGGTTCAGACAAGTCCCTGTTTGGTCTATCCTGCCATGGTTTGGACAAGTCCCTGTTTGGTCGATCCTGCCATGGTGTGGACGGGTCACTGTTTGGACTATCCTGTCTTGCCCAGTCCAGATCAGCAGGATGGTCAGTGTTTGGACTATCCTGTCTTGCCCAGTCCAGATCAGCAGGATGGTCAGTGTTTGGACTATCCTGTCTTGCCCAGTCCAGATCAGCAGGATGGTCAGTGTTTGGACTATCCTGTCTTGCCCAGTCCAGATCAGCAGGATGGTCAGTGTTTCCATCTCTTGGTGAATGATATGAAGATGTTGGTAGACCAGAGGCATATGCTGGGTGGTCTGGCCTATAACCTGACATTGGATGTTCTAGGTCTGTCTCCTTTTGGCTATCAGATGGTACACCAGTTTTACCCACAACATTCTGGGAGAGGAGCTGGGAGCTGGAGGTGACCCAAGGATCAGCTACATTACTTTGTGGTCTATTTCTTCCAATCCAGTCATGGTCCTTCATTTGGTCATCCAAACTCTCTCCTGGTATAAGATGTGCACCAGGTCTTGGTTGTTGGTGGTTGGGTGATGGGCCTGAATGGGGATGGTTGGCGGCAGCTCGATTGGCAGTTGTTGGCATCCCATCTCCGTTGACAACAGATTGGGATGCAGGTTGGGAGTAATTGGTTGGTGAATCAGGTGCATAATTGATTGGTCCATTTCTTGCTATCCAATCACTTTCAACTTCCGGTCTGTTGTTCTGTGTGGTTGGCCATGGCCCACCCCTTTGATCGGCAGGCGGGCTATCCTGTGGCACAGTTTGATTTCTGGAGGAAGGTACTGCAAGCGAGTCTTCAGGTATGGCACTCATACCAACCCTCCCTACCACAGGCTGGGACAAGGGCTGAGAACTTGAAGTAGCCCAAGAATCAGGAATTATTGTTTGGGGTCTATTCCTTGTAATCCAGTCTTGATCCAATAACTGGTCTCTTGGAACACGTTGGTTAGTATTTGCGTTGGACAGGTCATGAGAATCATCGGGTCTTGACTGGTTCTGAACAACATCTGGGGTCATATCATCTTCATTACTGTTTCTTGCTAATAGAGGAATTAACTGCAATAATCGATCAGGTGGGCTGGCCAGAAGGGGAGGTGACTCCATGGCAAACTTCTGTCTCGCCTGCATCGTCCCAGCATCATTTCCAGATAAGATTTGAGAAACTTTGAGCGCTTGGTCTACGCGATCTAGATCGGGATCAGAATCAGAGTCTGATCGTGGATTCACCACCACTGTCAAATATTCTTCATCAGATTCACTGGAACTGGATTGTAATTCCACCTGATTAGGATTATCATACACAGAGTTTGTCAGTTGTTCCTCATCTGGTCTCAATGCTCTGTTCGTTTCATTTCTGTTGCTGTCTGGCAGTTGGTTAGTTGATGATCTGGGATTATTTACCCTTCCAGTTTTTTGCTCTCTGTCGACAGATGATATATCAGGATGAATGGCTTTTCTGTGTGCTTTGTCTGGTGATATATACAACTCGAGATTCCTGATATCATATCCTGGGGGATCTGTGAGGTGATATGGGTGAGCAGTAAAGGCTCTATTGGAAGGTCTGTTAGAATCAAATTGTCCATGGTTACCATTGTGGTCATGGGAATCCACTTTCGGCAGTCCAGAATGGGCAGTTTTCTCAGGTGTTTGAGTATTATCTCCCTGCTCCATGAAAGATCTCAAAGGACTCAAAACAGAACCGTCAGGTAATTCTGTGTCAACAATATCGGTAGCACTAAAAGTCTGTGCATCACGTTTGAAAGATTTCTCAGGTATGTCTGACTGGCTATTGTTTGACATTCTCATATGGTCATTGCTCAAGGGTTTCACACTGTCTCCAGATGTGAATGTATGCCCATCAGGTAAGTTCTGACCATCTATCCAGTTTGGTCTAGGCATTGTATTGGAGTCTCTTATCCATCCCCTATTTGTAGGCATGCTATCTCTGGTAGCCTTCAGGTTTTCAGGATGAAGAACAGTTTTTGCTCGATCAGGATATAATTCAGTTATTTCAAATGTCTCATTCACTGGACTTTGATCAGGTTCTTGTTCTGTTGTATCAAAATGTCTCCCAAATCTTGGTCGATCTTCTGCTGAGGTGGATGGAGGATGACGTGTGGAAATCAGGGGCAACGGAACAGAACCATCAGATAATTCTGTGCTGAATATATCACTAGCATTAACGTTTTGTCCATCACGATTGAGAGATTTACAAGGCCTGTCTGAGCGGTTGTTGCTAGAAAGTCTCATATGGTCACCTGTTGTCAATGGATGCCCACCAGGCAAGTGCTGGTCATCTATCCAGTTTTGTCTAGGCATTGTATTGCAGTCCCTTATCCATTCACTATTTGTAGGCACGATATCTCTGGCAACATTCAGGTTTTCAGGATGAAGAACATTTCCTGCTTCATCAGGGTATAATTCAGTTATTTCAAAAGTCTCATACACTGGGCTTTCATCTGGAGACTGTCTCCCAAATCTAAGTCGATCTTCTGTTGAGGTGGGTGAAAGAGGACGTGTTGATGTCAGGGGAATATCTCTGGACTGGATTACATTCCGGGGTGTGACGTCTGGGTGTGAATATGGAGGATGGTTGGGTGTGTAACTGTCACCCAGATAGTCATCCTCAGCTGGCAAATAAGACGGCATACCAGCTTTACCCACAACATTCGGGGACAGGAGCTGGGAGCTAGAAGTGACCCAAGATTCAGGTAAATTCACCTGGGGTCTAGTTCTACCAATCCAGTCATGGTCACTCATTTGGTCATAATCTTGGTCACTGCTTCTATCTCCAGGTCTGCTTATTGTTGAGGTTGGTGGAAGATGCTGTCTTGGTACTGGGGAGATTTCCCTTGACTGGACAGGATTCCTGTGGTCCCCCAAGTGTCCATATGCAGGGTGGTTTGATCCGTAACCAATATCCTGATTGCCATGCTCAGATAGTAATGGTCCATGTGTCTGATTTTGGTTATCTGAGTGCATACCAGTTTTACCAAGAACATTCTGTGATAGAAGCTGAGAACTGGAGGTATTCCAATGATCCGGTATGTTCACCTCTGGTCTATTTCTTCCAATCCAGTCATGGTCGCTCATTTGGTCATAATCTTGGTCACTGCTTCTATCTCCAGGTCTGCTTATTGTTGAGGTTGGTGGAAGATGCTGTCTTGGTACGGGGGAGATTTCCCTTGACTGGACAGGATTCCTGTGGTCCCCCAAGTGTCCATATGCAGGGTGGTTTGATCCGTAACCAATATCCTGATTGCCATGCTCAGATAGTAATGGTCCATGTGTCTGATTTTGGTTATCTGAGTGTATACCAGTTTTACCAAGAACATTCTGTGATAGAAGCTGAGAACTGGAGGTATTCCAATGATCCGGTATGTTCACCTCTGGTCTATTTCTTCCAATCCAGTCATGGTCGCTCATTTGGTCATAATCTTGGTCACTGCTTCTATCTCCAGGTCTGCTTATTGTTGAAGTTGGTGGAAGATGCTGTCTTGGTACGGGGGAGATTTCCCTTGACTGGACAGGGATTCCTGTGGTCCCCCAAGTGTCCATATGCAGGGTGGTTTGATCCGTAACCAATATCCTGATTGCCATGCTCAGATAGTAATGGTCCATGTGTCTGATTTTGGTTATCTGAGTGTATACCAGTTTTACCAAGAGCATTCTGTGATAGAAGCTGAGAACTGGAGGTATTCCAATGATCGGTATGTTCACCTCTGGTCTATTTCTTCCAATCAGTCATGGTCGCTCATTTGGTCATAATCTTGGTCACTGCTTCTATCTCCAGGTCTGCTTATTGTTGAAGTTGGTGGAAGATGCTGTCTTGATACTGGAGAGATTTCCCTTGACTGGACAAGATTCCTGTGGTCCCCCAAGTGTCCATATGCAGGGTGGTTTGATCCGTAACCAATATCCTGATTGCCATACTCAGATGGTAAAGGTCTATGTGTCTGATTTTGGTTATCTGAGTGCATACCAGTTTTACCCAGAACATTCTGTGATAGGAGCTGAGAACTGGAGGTATTCCAATGATCCGGTATGTTCACCTCTGGTCTATTTCTTCCAATCCAGTCATGGTCGCTCATTTGGTCATAATCTTGGTCACTGCTTCTATCTCCAGGTCTGCTTATTGTTGAGGTGGATGAAAGATGCTGTGCTGACACTGGGGAGTTTTCCCTTGACTGGATGAGATTCCTGTGATCCCCCAAATGGGCGTAAGTAGGATGGTTGGATCCATAATGGTGATCCTGAATGCGATGCTCTGATGGAGATTGTCCCAGGGTTGTCTCTGTTGCCTTATCTGAGGGTACTCCAGTTTTTCTCAGAACATTCTGAGATAGTGGCCGAGAACTGGATGTATTCCAATGATCCGGTAAGTTCATCTGTGGTCTATTTCTTCCAATCCAATCATGGTCTCTCATTTGGTCATAATCTTGGCCACTTATTCTTTCTTCAGGTCTGCTTATTGTCGAGGTGGGTGGAAGATGCTGTGTAGATGGCGACTGCATTTCTCTTGACCAGCTTGGGTTGCTATTGGCACCCAAGTGAGGGTATGAAGGGTGGTTTGGTCCATAACCAACATCACTATTGCTGTGTTCAGATGGTAGATGCCCAAGCATCGTATCATGCATGTCAGCAGATCCTACACCAGTTGAACCCACAATATTCTGAGCGAGGAGCTGGGAACTGGAGGTCGCCCAAGAATCGGGTACATTTATTTGTGGTCTATTTTGTCCGATCCAGTCATGGTCTCTTGTTTGGTCATAATCCTGTCCACTGCTATCTCCAGGTCTGCTTATTACTGAGCTGGGTGGAAGATGTTGTGTCGATGCTGAATGCATTTCTCTTGACAAGCTTTGATCACCATTGACCCCCAAATGTGAGAATGTAGAGTGGTTTGTTTCATACCCATGATCCCAATTGCCATATTCAGATGGTAGAAGTCTAGGTGTCTCAGCCATGTCAGCAGATGGTACACCAGTTGTACCCACAATATTCTGAGATAGGAGCTGGGAGCTGGAGGTTGTCCAAGAATTGGGTACATTCATTTGTGGTCTATTTCGTCCAATCCAGTCATGGTTTCTTGTTTGCTCATAATCTTGGCCACCACTTCCATCTGTTGAGCTGGGTGGTAGATGTTGTGTAGATACCGGGGATATTCCCCATGACTGTACAAGATTCCTATGATCCCGCAAGTGGGCATATGCTGTATGGTTTGGTCCATAGCCATGATCTTGATTGCGATCCTCTGAATTTGATTTTCCCAGGGTGGTCTCACTGTGGTGATCAGATGGTACCCCAGTTTTACCCACAACATTGTGAGATAGAAGCTGAGAACTGGACGTATTCCAATGATCTGGTAAGTTCATCTGTGGTCTATTTCTTCCAATCCAGTCATGGTCTCTCATTTGGTCATAATCTTGACCACCATTTCTTTCTCCCGGTCTGCTTATTGTTGAGGTGGATGGAAGATGGTGTGTTGACACTGGAGAGATTTCCCTTGACTGGACAAGATTCCTGTGATCCCCCAAGAGTCCATATGCCGCGTGGTTGCGTCCATAATGATGGATCTGATTACCAAGCTCTGATGGTGATTGTCCCAGAGTTGTCTGACTTTGGTTATCGGATGGTACCCCAGTTTTACCGACAACATTGTGAGATAGAAGTTGAGAACTGGAGGTATTCCAATGATCTGGTAAATACATCTGTGGTCGATTTCTTCCAATCCAATCATGGTCGTTTGTTTGATCGCCATATGCTTGTCTGGGTGATGAACCAATTGTGAAATTTGAGGATACATGTACACTTCCAGGGGATTGGTTGACAATAGGTCTTGCTCCCTGGACGGAGTCTCTATGGTTACTTGGAAGGTTGTAATCTGTGTGTTGTTGTTGTTGGACGTTTGAGCTCTCTCTACTGGACATATCCTGTGCATCATCACCTTGCTGCATGAAGTCTCTCAGTGACCTCAGAACAGATCCATCTTCTGAATATACAATATGTGTATGTTCATCAGTTTCCATTGATGTCTCAGCATTGTGATTGAGGGGAAGTCTAGATGTCTCGGTGTTTTGATTGAGGGGAATTCTGGATGTCTCAGTGTTTTGATTGAGGGGATGTCTGGTCACGAAGGAACTTTCATATGTAGAGGTCATGTGTGGTTCTGGTCTGATGAAACTGACCGTCCCACTGGATGATTCATTGTAATGATGACCATGTTGATGTGGACGCCGGTCACCATTGGTGATGATATATCCTCTTACGGTTCCATGTGAATCTTGGGCGAGGTGTTCATTGCTTTCACTTCTGTATCCACCTAATGTATTTGGTCCAACTTCCCACAGTAGGTTATGGTATTGGGCAGTACCAAATTGAGGTGTCCTGTAATAGCCATTGTTTGCCTGACTGTCAACATTAGCTTTCTCATCCTCAGATTCACTAGAATGTGAATGATTCTCGTCTCCAGATGAGAATACAGTAAAGAGATCATTTTTCTCCAGTGATGGTGTATTGAACACGGCAGATTCTGTATGAGCAGAGGTTAAGGACGAGTTAATACCCGACACTGATACCGTGCGGCCAGATGTGGGACTGTCTGAATCATCACTACTACTCTCTTCCAGAGAGGGTAGACTATAAACAGGCTCTGTCTCTACACGCAGAGGGATTACGGAGCCTTGTTCTCTGGCAGTCTTACTACTTGTAGGAATATCAATCCTGGTCGAAGTATAATTGTCCTTTTTCCGATGAGGCCCCGTGTACTTCCCATCTTGGGTATATTTGTCTTTTCCTGCACCAAAATCTTTATCAGATTTCTGGAGATGGTTGTGATGATTTTGAGAACTGTTTGAAGTTTGTCGACTCCTGGTACCTCCACTTCCAGAAGCTGGTTTATCCCACTGAGGAGCTTCCTGCTGTTCCCCAGATCCTTTGGCCTGTAAGCCACCAATGTTACAGTTCACTTGAACATGGGTATCCCCCAAAGATACGATGGTATGGCCTGACTGATGTCCCGTCGTCCCCAGTGAATCATCCGTTAAATCTGTAGACTGTCTGATGCCATGTTCTATCTCTCTTCTATCTGAATCACAAAGGCTCTGTGCAGACTCCAATGTGGAGGATGCCCTGCTTCTAGAACCCATTGATGATACGTCACTGCATGGATATGTGCTTTCTGGGTCTGTGTTTCCGAGGTAAGAATGACCAGAGAGCAGAGACTGACTCACAGAAGACCCTAGAGCTGAATCAGATGTAGGAGGTGACAATGGTCCAGTCATATTGATACTGTTGTTTACAAACTGTGATAGGTATGCTTCATCAACATCAACAGTCATTGGGTCCTTGATCCAGTTGAGAGGAGTTTCAATTGGCAGCATGTTATAGGGTACTTGGTGTTCATCATCAGATTTTTCAGCATGAGCGACGGATGATAGCTGTGTATCATCTGCCCTGGGAGTGGAGTCAGAGTCACTTGGTTCCTCATCACAAATATTACCCGAGTCTCTAAATGTTGATTTAGTCACACCTTTGGCATCAATTTCTAGTCCTTTTGTAATTTCCAGTTTGAATCCTTCTGTCCCTGGTACAGCTGGAGCCGCATATAGTGGAGATCTCTGAGGGGAGGCTGGTGTATGAATCCAGCCTTCTGTCCCTGGTACAGCTGGAGCCGCATATAGTGGAGATCTCTGAGGGGAGGCTGGTGTATGAATCCAGCCTTGGGGAAATGTCCTACTTGCCCGCGGAGACAAAGCATTCGATTCACAATCTGTGTAATCTGAACTGATCGCTGAGTCACTCACTGTTCCCACATGTTCCTGCAGTTTGGCGATACGTTTCTCCAGCTCTTTACGGAAATATTCTGGGTCATCAACTGACTCCACTGGGATTTTTCCTTCTAAATCATCTATTGATCCCACTGGGATTTCCACTTCTGGATCATTAAGTGACTTCACAGAGATTTCCCCTTTTGGGCACAAATCAGGTCTGGCAGGGGGAGACAACTTGGAAGGAATTGCCTCAATATCACGAGCCTGATAGACATGAACAGAGCAAGGCAGCTGTGCCAGGTCTGCAACCTGGGTCTTCTCACTGAGAGGCACGATCGTTTTCATGGAGTCCTTTCCAGAATTTTCTGTTTTTGGAGATAAACTGGTCATTTCATCTGCTGGACTAAAATCACTCATCCATGTATATGGTGCACTAAAGTTTCTCTCCTTTTCCATGCCAATATTCCTCGGTAATGTCTTTGTTTCCACAGATACCTCAATGTCCTCCAGGATCACCTGTACATCATCAGATGAGGTGACATCACCAACAGTATTGTGATCATAGGTGACAGACTGTAACCCATCATCAGCAGGTGTTCTGAGATCATAATCATATGTAGTATCCATAACTGCTTCCTTTTCACATGTATCTGTAATGAAGGAGTTGTTTTCTCTGTGTCCAATCACAGTTTCATCTATATCAACTTGGTGAATGTTCTTACCCACCATAACAGATGGATGGAGTACTGGTACTGAACCTACCATAACGGATGGATGGAGTACTGGTACTGAACCTACCATAACAGATGGATGGAGTACTGGTACTGAACCTGCTTTGCCAGATTCCACTCCTGTACTGAAAACACTATCCAAAAAAGCAACTGTAGTTTCTATCTCTGTTGTCGTTGATGAATGCTCTTCCAATGGGGACACCATTATGGTCTGAATGGATGGGAGGATAGGTACCACAGATGTTAGAGCAGGTGGGGTCAGTTCTACATCCCTGCCAGGTACCACAGATGTTAGAGCTGGTGGGGTCAGTTCTACATCCCTGCCAGGCTCATAGAAGGCACGTTCTTGAACATTGTCTACCCTCTCTATGTGAACATATGGCAGACCATCAATGTAGACCAGCTGGGAGTCAAACACACTGTCAATTACAACTTCCTCACAACCTTCAGGTTTATCAAGTTGTGCACTAGTAGACTGCTTCACCTGATTTGTATCCAACTCAGAATGTCCATGCAATGTTGAACGTCTCTTTTTGCTTCGGCAAAATTTCACACCAGAATTTAACATGATAGTCTGAGGTTGAGGCCTCATCCTTTGTGTGATGCCTACTGGATGTCCAACAGACAACTGTTCCGCTTGTTTCAGTGCTTTCACCATATTGCGAAGAGTATCACAAAGATCAGATTTAGCAGATTCCAGTTGTTCACCAGTTTGATCAGCTGGTTTAGAGTCATGTTCATCAAGAGATCGGAAGTTGAGATAGGGTTGACCGTTCACCACAATAACTGATGGTTTCACTGCGAAGTCTTCCTCTACCTCAGAGTTATCCATTTCATCTCTCTTATCAGCAAACAAATGTTGAAATCTCTTTGATTTCAACTTAGGCTGGAATCCACTTTCATTTGAGGCACAGTCTGTTTTATGAGAGTTCTTGGGGTCTGCTGAACTGAAAGAGTCTGTTGTCACAGGCGAAGATTCACGTTCACTATTGGAGAGGTCTGCTAAGTCACTTGTTCTATCTTCTACTTTTCTTCCGGTCATTGAATCTTCCATGGACAGAGTCTGGCCTTGAGCGTTCTTCATACCAGGGTTGACTTTTTCAGGATAGGAGTCAAGTTTGGAACTGTGGATGGTTGACCCAGGTGTAGTCTTTTGAACTCTGTTGGTTGATATGTCGCAGTAAGCAGCAGTTTTGCACAAAGTTTCCAAGGCAGGGCTGATGTTGTCTGTCCTGAATGACTGCTGTAGAAGATGCAGACTGATTGGTATGAACACCTGTTTACCTTGCTGTACTAACTGTCCAAGACTAGTACTAGAATCACTGACCTTAGCAACATCAACATCTCCAACATAAATTCTAGGCCTCAAAGTATCTGTTTGTTCATCTGGGTTTTTGTCCCGCCCATATTCCTTGTTAGCAATCAACACAGGTAAGAAGACTCTTTCTGTAGGCAATTGATCACCACTATCTCCTGGTGTAGGTAAGTCACTGAAGTTTACCTCCTTCTCATTAACCACCACAACAGGTGAGGGCAGATTGTTCACAAACTGAGAAAGCTCCACAGAGTCTGTTAGACATGAACTGGACAGAACCATGTGCCCTGAATCTGGTTGTACAATTGTGCTTTGTCTATGGTCTTGATTGTTCCAGACCAGTTCTTTCTCCTGTTCTATCTGTCCCATCTCCATATTCACAGCCTCAGAATATTCTTTCTCCAGGGCTTTCTGACCGTCTGTCAGGTGATCACAGGTTGCCTGTGAATGATCTACGACTTCCACAAACTCCCAATTCACTTCATCTGTCCCAAATCCTTCCAGTGATATCCGATCATCTTCACAAGCACCTCCCTGCACTACAGAAGAAGTCTGCTGGTGAGAATCCCCTCTCTTCACATCTGTAACATTATCTCCTGATATTTCAATAGCTGTTCCGTCTTGGTCACCTTCCACATGCTCTGTGGTGGAGGCAGAGATGGTATTGGTAGATTTTGGTACAAACACAAGTTCATCGTAGCCTGATGGACTGGCTGATGTGCTGTCACTCAAACTTCTCTCATCTGGAGACTTCAAACCTTGTAGATAGCTCTTGGAATGTTCCTCTTTTAGTACTTTCTCCACTGAGCTCTCTCGACTGGCCTGGGATCCGTCGGTGGTGCTGTGATGTTCTGACTCATATGACGACTTGTATTCATTCTCAGTAACAAGCGAGTCACCTGGAAAAGATCCAGACTCATCCCTGGGCATGTAGAAGACCACTTGTTCTTTGTGAACAGTCTCTACCTTGTCTTCCTTCTGACTATGACTGGTCTCTGTTAGGGTTATATTGATAGACTCAGGGTATTCCAGATGAGGTTCCTCCACCGTATATACCACAGCTTGTTTGGGTGAGGTACAATCTGCACGACGTAAGCCATGAGTGTTATATTCAGTTCTCTGCACATTATATACAACATTGAGTTCTATCCTTGGGTCAAGAAGATCACTTTGATCAGCCAAGACTTGCATCACTTTGGGATCATTTGGTATAGATTCTGATGTATTTAATGGGGTCCCTTCTGAGGAATGTTTTTGTTGCTGCTCCTCCAATAACACAGAATCCCCTTCGATTGTGACCACATTTGTGGCTGATATTGAAAGTTTATGACCCTTGATATGCATCAAGTTGCCAACCTTTGGAGTATCACATTTGGTAGAAATTGTAGTTGCAATGTTATCTTTCATTGTTTCACCATAAGTTGTGGTAGTGTCCACAACATCACATGTTGTACAGTTATCTGTAGTGTCCACATTGTTTGTTTTATCATCTGTATCCATGGCAATGTCACATATTTTCCCCGTATCTAACACCGTATCATCCATTTTAGACAGCTGATCGACAGATTTCTCATCAGACTCCATACTGGCCTCTCTCGAGTCCAAGGCATGCGTCATCTTTTGAACAGATCTAGTAATGGCGGCGATTTCCTGAACAGTCTGTAAATTCCCTGTGTCTGTGGTTTCCCATGTAGAGAGACTGTTCTCATCCCTAAGTGTTCTGTTCTCATCATCCAGTGATCTGTTCTCCTCATCGACTGTTCTATCATTAATGGTGAAGGTGAGGGAGTCATCCGAATAGACACTATCCTCGTCTGATGTGACATACTCCTCAGAACTGACACCCCGTCGTTTCTTGGCTACTACATCCACTGTCTTCATCTGCGGTCGCCGTCTTCGTTTGGAGGCTGAGCTCGGCCTGGAAGATGGCTTGGAATGGGTACCTAAACATGAGAGGGAAAAGAACCATTGTGAGTATAGTCATATATCTGAACAGAAGTGAGAAGTGAACTATTCATAATGGAAGAGAATATAGAAACATAATAACTATTAATTTTGTGTTTAATTTACAAGTTAGACGTCATCTCGCTGTCTTTTCTCATAAGGCATTATGTTCTACAATAATGACAGTTAATAGGTCATAACTTTTGTCTGTTTAGCTTATTATAAAATAATATCTATATGATGGACAATGTCTAAACAATAAAGATACGAGAGAACAACTTCAAAAGTCAAATGTTGGTTTACGTAAATTACAGGCGAGATAATGACAAATGACCTGGTATGATATTGTCAGAAGTGTAGTTATATAAGCATACCTGAGCCTGCAGAATCATCAGAGCACTGTTCATCACCATCATGATCTGGACTTTGTCGTTGTTTAGCTCTCTGTCTCATTCTACGTCCACTTGAGCGCTGGGACGAGCCTGAGGAGGATCTAGAGGCTGACCTGAATTATATTAATACACATACCATGAAAAGAACATTGGTGACTTCACAGTTCAGACATTCACATCCAAGAAATTAGACATCAAGTTCATGGCTTGCACATCAAGTACCATGAATTAGAGAAGTATTATTTGTTATTATAAAATTATACACAAGGAAGCTTACAAGAGAGAAACAGAGATTCACAATTTTTTAGGTATTGTACAGCAGGTATAATGATGCCGATACTCAAATATACAGAATTTACTATGGTCATACAATGGTTAGCATTCTCATTCTAATTCTGTACTCACTTGGGACCTAGCTGCTGAAGGGCTTCTTGTAATATCTCCAGTTCTTCTTTGGCATCTTGTAGGGAGTCCAGAGAAAAGTCACTGTTACTGTTGTTATCCTCTTCTATCTCAATGACTAAGGAGTTCTCCGCTGTGAAGCTGTCCTTGCTCTTGGATGTGGAGTTCTTCTTGCTCTCTGCTGTGGAGTTCTCGTTATCGGCTGTGGCGTCCTCCTTGCTCTGGGTTGTCAAGTTCCCCTTGCCCTCAGCTGTAAAGCTCCCCTTGTCCTCAGGTTTAAAGTTCCCCTTGTCCTCAGCTGTAAAGTTCCCCTTGCTCCCAGCTGTCCGGGTATTCTTGTCCTTTAATGCACTATCATCCATCTCCTCAACAAGTGTAGAGTTGTTTTCACTCTCGACCGTATGGTCATCAGTTTGCGAGACAGTCAATTTAGTATCCTTCAGGAGCTCAAGTGAATCTTCAAAACTAGACTCCTCCAAACTGTCACCTTTATCTTGTTGAGGGACAGAACTATTGTCAGTCACTTCAGCAGTACTGTTCTGGCCTTGGCCACTATTAATAGGGTCAGAATTCTCAAAGGGAACCTTGTGTACATGGTCCATTTTATTTAAATGAGAACTTGTCTCTGTTTCTCGATCAGATTCCTTTTCATCAAGAGAGTCTGCAGAGAAATTCTCCTCAGGATAACTAGACTTCATATCTACAGCTGTGTGAGGTTCACTGGTGTTCATATCTACAGCTGTGTGAGGTTCACTGGTGTTCATATCTACAGCTGTGTGAGGTTCACTGGTGTTCACCGACATGTTTGGTATCAGTTCCACATTGTTCTCTGATTTTGTGCGTTTTGCTGTGTGACTGGAAACTTCCATTGGTATGGTTACATGTTCTCTTTTGCTTCCAGGTTTGAAAGGTTTCTGTTCTAGTATAGTTATTTCAGGTGAGACCTCCATATCTTCCTCTCCCGTATCTGTGTCTAGATCAGACAAGTAGATATAGTCAGGATTCTCAATGACTGTACTAGCAATGGTTACTGTGGAACTGTTCATAGAGATATCATCACAACAGTCCAACTCTGTGTCTACTGGGCCGCTCACCTTTTGCTGTGTACTGACAAACTGAGGATCAGCTGTGGCATGGTCACTGTCACTGTCGTCTGTCAGAACTATATGTGGAATGCTACGAGTGCTTCCTACAGGTGAGGAGAACTCATCGTCTGAATCCAGCATTGTTAGAGAACCAAACTGCCTCTTCACTTCCGAGTCAGACAAATGTTTCTGTATCTGGTCAAAGGGTTCCCCCGGTTTACTCATCCAGATCATTATATCATCAGATGCAGTATGTTCAGTGAAGTGAATTCCATGTCGAGACTGCTGTGACACTAGACTGGCCTCCATTTCCGCCGAGTAGCTGGCAAAATCAGATGCCAGTTTCTCTCCAACTGGGGCCGAGTGACGTCTGTATTCATCATCAGGGTCCAGCTTACGACTGCGCCTCCTCACGACAACCGTAGCTGAGATGTCCGTCTCTGACTGAGTGATGGTGCTGTCAGGTTCCTGGTGTTCCTCCTCAGGTACACTGGCCAGACTGGAAGCACTGGATACCTGTCGTAACCTGAAGCCAGGGTATCTAAAACTGGCCCTCATTGCTGATGGTATTCCACTATCTGACATACTCTTTGACAACCCTCGGCCTTCAAATGGGGCAGACTTGGAGAATCTTGAGGGCTTGTTTGTCTTCCTTGTTTCCGGAAGAACTTTTTTCAATACTCTAGATTGATTAGCATTCTTAGCGTTCTGTGTTTGTTTTTTCAAAGTTTCTTTCTTTGGTTTGTCTCTGGATACTCCCTTGTTAAGCTTGACAGGAGGATTTTTGCGCCCCACTTCTGGTCGCGGTTTATTTGGAGGTGCTCTGTATAACCTATCAGTAACTTGTTTTGCTTTATTGGATATCTTCTTTGTGGAGGATGCTTTGGTAGGTTTCTGTTTCGGCACATCACAATTTTCCGATGAAGAATCTACAGACATTGTTGACATAGACCCTTTGTGTAGATTGTCACCTGTACTGTCTAACGAGTCCATAGATGTTGTGGAGAGATAAGTGGAACTATCAGCAGCAAACATGTGACCAACTATGGGTAAATCCCCATCACTGCCTCTCCTCATGGTTGACCGTGTGTCAGTGAAGCCTTCAGTCAGTTCAGCATCAGTAAGAACTTCAGCACTATAAGCACAGCGTAATGGCTGAGGTTTACAGGCCTCCACTTTGAGCAAGTCTTGTTTCTCCTCCAGGTACATTTCCAGCTGTTCCTCCTTCCTCTGCAGGGCGTGTAACTCTTTGAGACGGGTCGCGATCTCCTCGTAATGTGATGCGTCTGCAGCCCGGTAATGATCCTCGATCTCCTGGAGCTTCTGCTGTTGAAGGAAGATTTGTTCCTGGGTCATCTCAAACTCATCTTCCAGTTCCTCCTCCTGTTGAGCCAGAGTTACCTCCCTTTCTCTCTCCGACCATTTCTGCATCATTTCTAGTTGGGCCAGGTCCTTGATCTTCCCTTCGACTGATGTTTTTCTCACCCGTATTTCAGCTTTGACACTTTCAGGTTCTGGAGTAACACTGTGATCACCAGATTCAGTTGGATTAGCCAAGTCCTCCCCAATTCCCACCCTGCGCTCAGCACTATCACCACATTGAGCTTGTTGTCGTTGTTGTATCTTGGTCAGCTTTACCAGCTCCATCCCCAGCATTTTAGCATCTATAATATATGAATGGTTATCATGTGTAAAATACATGTAACATTCCACCAAAATAGTGTGTAGGAACTATTGCACAAATATCATTGTGGTTTAAATGATTATTTCTCATAATTATTTCAATGGACTCTTTTGAATTCAATAGTTTGTGTAAGTGGAATGCTTCTGGTGAAATGTCATCCCGCTGTCAGATTGAAATCCCAGTCATCAATCATTTAACTAATTCATTCATCTAGAAAATTGCTTTTAAACATATCCATTCACTATCAGTTTCTCAAATATGCTCAGTTCTTTATAATCTATCTTACAGTCTTCTCGTTCTTGCTCAAGCTTCTCATGGGCAGCAATAATGTCCTCCTCAGCTTTCTGTCGTTCAGCTTGTGTTGCCTCTATTAACTGTGCTAGAGTCCTCTTCTGATCCTCAATCTCTGCTCGGTGCTCCTCGTGGAGACGGTACATCTCCTCCTCACGCTCCTGACGACTCTCATCTGTCTGACGCTGGGCATCTCGCAACTTCTCCAGCTCATGCCTGCAAGTAAAATAGCTTGTACTCTTAGACAGGGCAAAATCATTATTTTAACGTATGATGTTTCCACATTTGCACAAGTTATGTAAGCCAAAGAAATTAAAGGGTCGATTATAACTTAAATGGGGTTGGTGGACTGTTGTATTACTTTAGTATGCCAGGAATATGGAACCAAATGAAATAATTAGATTCGACAGCATTCAAAAAACATAAACTGTGCAAAGCACTGAGAACCCCTCGGCCTTGGAGGTGCTCGTATTTTAACAAGAGCTGAAATTGGCTTCAAAATACGCCCGAACAAGACATCGTCTCTCCTTATGTATTCTCTAACAAAAAAGGGTTTCAATGATTTCCTGATTTTTAAATCAGTGACCTTGACATTTGACCTTAACCTAAATTTTGGAACATGACATATTGTCTGCCCCTAATGTATCTACTGACACAAAATATCGCGAGTTTTAACAAGGACCCAAATTTTGGTATGTGTCTTTAACTAATGTGTCTATGGACACAAAATAATTGAGCTTCTTCATCAATTTCCTGATTTTGGGGTCACACTCATCAATACGAGCTGCGCATCTGAAAACCCCTTGAATCTGGGCATCAGCCATTCATAATGTATTCAATTTGAATCAAGATGTCAGGAACACCAAGCCAGTCAAGTGACAAATATACAGATTACCAACAATTTTGCAATTAGAAATGGCCGCTAAGGTTTCCGTCCAATCAGAGAAACCGGTATTCATTACATAAGTCTCTTGATGCATTGATGATGTATACCAAATTTTACATCGGGCATCCTTCTCGCCACTCAGAGGAACTGATGTGGTTATTCATTCATGCAAGTCTCTTCATACATCGATGCTGTATACCAAGTTTTTTATAGAACACTTAAATGGTATCAGAGATATACATCATTAAAGATTTTGCATAAATTAAAGATGGCCACCAAGGTTTCCGCTCAATCAGAGAAAGCAGAACTGTCATTTATCGCAAGTCTCTTGATGCATCGATGCTGTATACCAAATTTTACATTGAGCACTTGAATGGTATCAGAGATAGAGATAATGATTTTGCATAAATTAAAGATGGCTGCCCATCCTTCCCGCCACTCAGAGGAATTGATGTGGTTATTTATTGCAAGTCTCCTGATACATTGATGCTGCATACCAAGTTTCGTATAGAACACTTAGATACATATCATTAAAGATTTTGCATAAATTAAAGAGGGCCGCCAAGGTTTCCACTGAATCAGGAAAACTGCTTTGGTCATTCCTTCGAAGTTTCTTGATGCATGGATGATGTATTCCAAGTTTCACACTGAACAGTGAAATGGTACCCGAGATACACAAGATTAATGGTTTCGCATAAATTAAAAATGGCCATCAAAGTTTCCAACCAATCGGGTTCAGATTCAATAGGGTTCTGTGTCACGAGCATATGGATGTGCATTGCAAGTTTGGTGTGCCTAGGGTAAGTCGTTCTAAAGATATCTTGGTAACGAAAAAGCTGTGATGGTTTCGCATTAATTAAAGATGGCTGCCAAAATTCCCAACCAATCGGGTCCAGATTCAATAGGGTTCTGGGTCACGAGCATATGGATGTGCACTGCAAGTTTGGTGTGCCTGGGTAAGTCGTTCTAAAGATATCTTGGAAATGAGAAAGGTGTGATGGACAGACTGACAGACGGATGGACAGACAGACGGACGGACGTACATGACGAGGGCAATACCCTTCGGCCAAATTTTGGCCGAGGGGTAAAAATTGGAACTGTAGATAAAAAACTGTCCTATATATGGACCGCACATGAGGGGATGGATGGACGGACAGACAGATGGAAACCACCATCACATAATATGTTCGCCTTTTGGATGAGCATATCAAAAGGGTCCTGGTTGATGAACAAACAGTTGATGTCAACAAGCAATAGGTCAATCTCGCTTTGGGACGGACTTCTAATCAATGACCACATGCCAATGTTATGCAAGTTTGATGCTCTCAATCAAAGTCATTCTTTGTGACCTAGGAACCCAGACACAATAGGTCAATCTTTGTGACCTAGGAACCCAGACACAATAGGTCAATCTTTGTGACCTAGGAACCCAGACACAATAGGTCAATCTCTGTGACCTAGGAACCCAGACACAATAGGTCAATCTCTGTGACCTAGGAACCCAGACACAATAGGTCAATCTCTGTGATATTCCACAGGCTTCTGCTCTGATACAACGTGCATTGTCAAGTGAGTATGGTGCTCCTAGGTATAGTCATTATTGGTGGAAACAATCAAATTGTGATAAATTGACAGTTTGACCAGGTGACATGGAAAAATATAGTTCAACCTTGCTGATTTCAATATGCTTCTGCTCTGTGACCACATGCATGTGTGATGTAAGTTTGGTGCTCCTAGGTCTAATCATTCTTCAGACATGGTAGTAACGACAAAATGGAGAAAAGACGGACGGATGTACATGATGACAATAGACACCAAGGCCAAATGACAGAGGGGTAATGAAACCATTTATACCAAAATGTAGATTATACTGCTCTGTTGTGAGCTTTCAAGCATAAAACATTTTATCTGAGAAATCATTCGTATGCTCAACAGTGTACATGTGCATTGGAAATGAAGAATTCATGCCCGACACCTATTATCATAATTACATCACGGATTAACCAGATAGTTTGATATATATTAATGTATATGAATATCTTTAATACTGTACATATAAATGATAGACAGATCATCATATATGTTACTGTATCTAGTATTCTATCTTTACATAGCATCCTCTTCGATGTATTTTCATGCAGAACTAATTCTCGGTCATATATGTACCTGTGAGCTCAAATGAAGTTTTTTCTTTTGGCAAATACAAGTACAACGCTAACACACGTGCAAAATCACAACCATTGGTGCAATTAAAGACACAATTACAGAGGAGAATTCTGTCAAACAGGTGAATACGATGATAAATACAAACACATTCTAAAATAGGGTTAAATACAATACACAATACAAACACAGGTACATACCAATGTGACGATATCTACATGTGCTACTAGTTTACAACATGCCCAAGCTTGTTACATATGTATACACAAGTAATCACTACACATGCACTACAAGCATATTTCACTGGAAATACACACTCTACCAAGTTCATGCAGACATGCACATCCTAGAGACACTTGATGTAGTTCTACCACTGCACGGTAGTATCCCATCAATATAGGGACTGGTTTGTCAGTTAGTTCATCTATATCCTAACTACATTTACCGTTAACCTACCACCACAATAGTGTATACTGGCCTATGCAATATTCAACATTGATAGACAGCCATGTCCCCTTTACCTACACAAGAGTTATATTTATCCTATATTTCATGCAGTTGAAAATGCTTGTGAAGGATGATCAAATGTTTGGAAAATGGTTATTACAATCATTTACAATACATAATACCATACATTTGAGTGACCTTCGCATGCATTTCCTACTACATCAAAGGTATGGTAAATGTAACTGTTTGTGTAGTGATAGGCACCAAACCATAGGGTACAGCAAAATATACTGCATATTAAAACACATCTGATCAGCCAGGCCTGTGACAAACAATGGTGACACATAGCGTACTGGTATGCTCTCAGTCCAGATTGAATGATTACATGTACATGCTAATTAAATTATTAATTAACATCTAAAATTAATTCCAGGCTGAATTTGTTGCATGTTTATATTTCTAATAGTAACTCTCTGGGTGAAGAAAATGCAAAAATAAAATTAAACCGGAGAAAACTCACATGCCTCCACCTGCAGAATCAGTGAATATAGCGTAACTATATTATGGCAGATTTTAAGGTTTGTGTTCAGGTCAATAGAGGCTATAAGGAAGGAGCATCATAGTTTCTTCTTGAAATATAGATGAGAAAAAATCGGTGAAGACCAACAGGCAAATCATGGTCTACAAAGTTTCAGAAACATCCAGTGAAAACTGTGGGACTTGTTGATTACACAAAAACATGTTTTATATATTGAAATAGATGCAGAAAATCGGCAAAGTTTGATACATTATAAATATGACGAAAATTAATATTTCATTTCATAACTAGGATATGCACATCCCCAAACCAATGTACAATCCCAAAACCATTCTGCATACAAAGTTTCAGAAATATCCAATGGAAACTATTGGACTGTTCTATATACTACACTGGAATAAATGAAAAAAAATCAACTCCTTGTAATTTGGACAAAAACCTTATTTTCTGAATATCCACTATTGGACTCATTGATTTCACAAGACCATGCTCTATTACATATATAGATGCAGAATATCGGGAAAGCCCCAAAAAGTTCACAACATCATAAATATGACAATAAGATTCTGATGAAATCTGTGGGAGTACTGGATTATACATGTACAAGTGTAAAGACAGATGGATCGTCAGACAGCAAAAACATAAAAATATAATAAAAATAGCTTATCTCTGGATTCAAAAACAATTTCTAACCTATTGAGCCTATTTTGTACTTTCCACAAAGGTTTAAACCTAAGAATGATAAGCTCATTATCCATGTTAAGGCTAAATAGTAGATCATATGTGATGACAAGCGGCCATTGTAACATTTTTTATTTTGTCTTTTAGTGATCACCAGAAGTAAGTATGGTTAAAACCTACAGAATAGGGGTAAATTGAATGAATGAATTTTTATTCTGGTTCTTGGAGCTGCCTTCAATACTGTCCCCAAAAGAGCTTAGAAGACATCCAATTTATTGAGACATTATCAATTCTCCATCTGAAGTGGGTCAAGGGTATTAAAGGCTGGTGGTTCTTTACTGGGAATCTTTTTATTCCACAAATACAAGATAATGATATTAGCATCAATTAGATTTGAACTCTTAAGAAGAAAGAAGAATAAGGAGGGGGGGGGGGGGGATGGATTCTTCCCCCTGTATGCCATTCCGTAATGATACAAGCTTTCAACAGGATTTAAAACCTTCATACATAAAGGCATTATAACAAAATTGTTTCATGTATATGTAAATGGTATACAAGTAAAAACGGGCCGGTAACAAACAGAATCAAGGCTTTTGATGTATTAAAACTATACAAACACGTCCTCTGTTATATTGTGATAGAGTAGGTAATAAACTTTCTTCTACATACCAGGTGTAAACTGAAGTCAGTCACACACCTACATTTTAATGTATCTAGAACATTCTGGAGCACTGAATACAAACTAGCTGTCAAGGTGCAGCATTTGCTTTACAATCCTAAATAAACAACAAAACCAGGAATAATTCTGAATTGAGCAATTTGTATGTTTGCACCTATGTTCTATCCAGGTATAATATACAAAATGTGTATAACAGGATTTTTTCACCTGAGCGACACAAATATACTTTCATCAATAGATATGGCATTTGGCAGCATTTCAACTATCTGACCTTGCATACAAACCCCTGTCAACTACTGAACCAGTCCTTTCTTAACTACTAAGGGCAATGGTGACATGTTATAACACAGCTAGAAACTATTCTGCTTTCTTTATATCATGGTCAGCTTATACCAATACCATACATATATCATTAATAAATAGGACAGACTTGAACAGTAATTATACATACAAGAACAATTTTACTTTCACATTGCTGACTATTTACACCACAAAGAACAATAGAACTAAAGCAATATACTTCAAGCAAGATAGAAGCGATAATGCTAGAATATAATCCTACAGCTATATCACTATGATTATCTATGAGTACCAATAGCATAAGTATGGCCTCAGTCAATAACAATTATCATTTACCTGGCATTTTCTATTTTCTCTTCCTCATTTGTACATTTGTTATCCAGTTCTGAGCTGAAACACACATTATGGATATCACGTAAATTGGTCTTCCAGACCCGCTTATTTCGGCGGTGAGACATTCGAAGTTCTGATCGTTGGAAGCATGTTTACCTGACCGCCGTCTAACTGGCACATAGAGCTATAGTTTGGATTGAATTGGGTAGACAGCGTCATACATATTTCATGGGCCATACGAATGGGCCCGCTCTTACTGTTAACAACATAACCCAGTTCTATGGCACAGAGCCATAACCAAGTTATTCCTTCCAGCAACTCAGCATGGCATGAATAAATAATGAGACTTCAATGCTTGATCCCTTCAAAAAAATTAAATTGATATTCGATGGGGAAAGTTGGCGGATAAATCAATTGTGTTTGGGCTATATTACACAGACTCTAATGTGATTATGGTATGACCAACTAGAGCTGAATTATTGATATTGTCATTAGTCCAATTGGTTATTACACTGTTCTTGTATGTCCAATCAAAAGATAATTACAGATATTTTGACAGTAACACATTGATTCTAGGTAGTACTGATATTTGCAATGTAAATTACTATAGGGATGAAATCATATATTGATGGGTGTTACTGAATGAATGCTTCACTCAATTAAAATACATTTCTATTGTGATAGTTTTACTGAAAAATGAAGTATGCCTAATAGTTTCCATCACTGAAGCCGACAAAGTAGTCTTCTATTTATTCTCATACCAACAATCTGAGTACATCCATCACTGAAGCTGACAAAGTAGTCTTCTATTTATTCTCATTCCAACAATCTGAGTACATCCATCACTGAAGCTGACAAAATAGTCTTCTATTTATTCTCATTCCAACAATCTGAGTACATCCATCCCTGAAGCTGACAAGGTAGTCTTCTATTTATTCTCATTCCAACAATCTGAGTACATCCATCACTGAAGCTGACAAAGTAGTCTTCTATTTATTCTCATACCAACAATCTGAGTACATCCATCACTGAAGCTGACAAAGTAGTCTTCTATTTATTCTCATACCAACAATCTGAGTACATCCATCACTGAAGCTGACAAAGTAGTCTTCTATTTATTCTCATACCA
Organism: Hanleya hanleyi; assembly: GCA_036873755.1. Lineage (NCBI taxonomy): Eukaryota > Metazoa > Mollusca > Polyplacophora > Lepidopleurida > Hanleyidae > Hanleya > Hanleya hanleyi. Next base: position 54,787 of record JAVTVY010018372.1, read on the forward strand.
ACAATCTGAGTACATCCATCACTGAAGCTGACAAAGTAGTCTTCTATTTATTCTCATTCCAACAATCTGAGTACATCCATCACTGAAGCCGACAAAGTAGTCTTCTATTTATTCTCATTCCAACAATCTGAGTACATCCATCACTGAAGCCGACAAAGTAGTCTTCTATTTATTCTCATTCCAACAATCTGAGTACATCCATCACTGAAGCCGACAAAGTAGTCTTCTATTTATTCTCATTCCAACAATCTGAGTACATCCATCACTGAAGCCGACAAAGTAGTCTTCATTTATTCTCATTCCAACAATCTGTCCATCACTGAAGCTCAGTTTCTATTTATTCTCATTCCAACAATCTGAGTACATCCATCACTGAAGCCGACAAAGTAGTCTTCTATTTATTCTCATTCCAACAATCTGAGTACATCCATCACTGAAGCCGACAAAATAGTCTTCTATTTATTCTCATTCCAACAATCTGAGTACATCCATCACTGAAGCCGACAAAGTAGTCTTCTATTTATTCTCATTCCAACAATCTGAGTACATCCATCACTGAAGCCACAAAGTAGTCTTCTATTTATTCTCATTCCAACAATCTGAGTACATCCATCACTGAAGCCGACAAAGTAGTCTTCTATTTATTCTCATTCCAACAATCTGAGTACATCCATCACTGAGTCTTCTATTTATTCTCATACCAACAATCTGAGTACATCCATCACTGAAGCCGACAAGTAGTCTTCTATTTATTCTCATTCCAACAATCTGAGTACATCCATCACTGAAGCCGACAAAGTAGTCTTCTATTTATTCTCATTCCAACAATCTGAGTACATCCATCACTGAAGCCGACAAAGTAGTCTTCTATTTATTCTCATTCCAACAATCTGAGTACATCCATCACTGAAGCCGACAAAGTAGTCTTCTATTTATTCTCATTCCAACAATCTGAGTACATCCATCACTGAAGCTGACAAAATAGTCTTCTATTTATTCTCATTCCAACAATCTGAGTACATCCATCACTGAAGCCGACAAAGTAGTCTTCTATTTATTCTCATTCCAACAATCTGAGTACATCCATCACTGAAGCCGACAAAGTAGTCTTCTATTTATTCTCATTCCAACAATCTGAGTACATCCATCACTGAAGCCGACAAAGTAGTATTCTATTTATTCTCATTCCAACAATACAATGGTGGAATGGTGGAATGTGTTTATAAACTTAATGTTACGCACATACAATAATCGATAGTCCATCTTTTCGCTGGACTTTTCGTTTTGACTATATCATTTTGCCAATTATTGATGAAGTCTGCAAACAGGTGAGTGAAATTGATTGTTTACAGGTTACCCAGAGTTATAGGGTATGAATTATTGGTTACCATTGTCCATGCATAAACATGGAATTATTATGATCTATGTATCACAGACAATAATATAAGACACAGTCTACAGTTTACCAATAATATATATATATCTAACACCTGACAATAAACACAGGGCAGATGGATACCATCAACATGAAGATGACATGGACCACAGAACAGAATACATGAAAACTTGTAATTAAATTCTGCCAACAATAAATATTAAAATATAATCTTCCAAGACGAGAAGACAAACAACAAAAGCAAAATATTGATTTTTATACCATATATCTTGGTTAAGAAGCCATACATGAAAAGATGATGTTAATAAGAGACTGTAAAGAAATACTAGTGTGGTAGACATACAGGACTTACCATATATCAGTGGTACTAGAACTAGGACTGGATCATTCAGAAATAAACAAGGGATAGTCAGTACCAACTAGATATACCTGGACACGTCTAGGGGATCTTACGGGCAATGTTACAGCAGTTACTCACAGTGAAAGTTGAAGATGTAATCAGCCACAAATTATGAATGATCTATAAAATGAATTGATGAGACATATATACGGTTCCGATCATAACTGGCACTTAAAACTGGACGTTCGGAGAGCTTTGGAGAAATGATCCATGCTAAACTTTCTCCTGATGTGCATCAATGTACTGAGCGACCATTTATAAATGTATCACTTCAATGGAGTAGGACAGCTAAATCAGGACCCACATCTTTATCCATCATCTCTTCAGATGCGAGATCAGTGATGTCAGATGGGATCAGTTATTGTATTGGTGCAACCTCCATGGCTGATTACATCTTGAAGCATTCCAACTGAATATTATGTGGACTAGGGAGAAGATTCTACCACATTCATAGGAGTCATGTAAACATTCCAGATATAAGCAATATTCACAAGATTCCAGATAGAAGCCGTATTGACACGATTTCCTGTCATCTATCTGATATTAATGCTGAAGATGTTAACATTTACAGTACCATTTAGATTACCGAAGCAAAGTATGTAAACAATGTAGCTTTGATCAAATTCTTCACAATCATTAACAGTTTATACATGATGCCATGCTGTTAGTAAGAATGCTGTTAGATTATCCCACATGCTCAATACACCCAAGTGGAGTTTCCTCTCATTTGGTGAAAATATCAAGAGCACAATGGAGTAATACCATAGTGGACAACAAGTACCACATCGGAGAACATGTACCATAATAGAGAAAAAGTACCATAGAGGAGAACATGTACCCTAGTGGGGAACATGTACCCTACTGGAGAACATGTACAATAATGGGGAACATGTACCCTAATGGAGAACAAGTACCACAGTGGAGAACATGTACCATAATGGAGAAAAAGTACCATAGTGGAGAACATGTACCATAATGAGGAACATGCACCCTACTGGAGAACAAGTACCAAAGTGGAGAACATGTACCATAGTGGACAACAAATACCATAGTGGAAAACATGTACCATAGTGGAGAACAAGTACAATAGTGGAGAACATGTATCATAGTTCATATTGGAGAACATGTACCCTAGTGAAGAACAAGTACCAAAGTGCAGAACAAGTACCGTACTGGAGAACATGTACCAAATTGGAAAACATGTACCATACTGAAGAACAGATACCATAGTAGAGAACATGTACCATAGTGGAGAACATGTACCATAGTGAACATATACCATAGTGTAGAACATGTACCCTAGTGGAGAACAAGTACAATAGTGGAGAACATGTACCATAGTGGAGAACAAGTACAATAGTGGAGAACAAGTACCCTAGTGCAGAACATGTACCCTAGTGAAGAACCTGTACCTTAGTAGAGAGCAGGTACACTAGTGGAAAACAAGTACCAAAGTGCAGAACAAGTACCGTACTGGAGAACAAGTACCAAATTGGAAAACATGTATCATACTGAAGAACATGTACCATAGTGGAGAACAGGTATCCTAGTACAGAACAGTTACCCCAGTGGAGAACAAGTAAAAAAGTGGAGAACAGGTACCAAAGTGAAAAAAAGGTACCATAGTGAAGAATATGTACTATAGCAGAGTACATGTACCATAGTGGAGAACATGTAAGACCTATTCCATATTCCATGTAACAGTATTAGCACCAAATTCAAAAAGACAAAAGTATACATAAACATAGGCTTGTTTCCTGCAAGAGAGAAGCGGTCAACAGTTTTCAATGATGCCGGCAAGACATCATGATGTTCCAAAAATATCAATCCGTATCGCTGATCAGTATTCTTAATCCATAATATTCGTTGTAAAGTCGTCATCTAAAGAATGATGTATCTCAGTCACGCTTTGATTGTGACTGTTCATATGAGTACCATGAGGATCTTGAAGTACATGGGTTCATAGCTAACATGTACCATAACGGAGTACATGTATAATAGTGGAGAACATGTATCATAGCGGAGAACGTACAATAGTGGAGAACATGTATCATAACGGAGAGCATTTACCATAGCGGAGAACATGCACAATGGTGGAGAACCTGTACCATACTGGAGAATATGCACCAAAGTGGAGAACAAGTACAAAGTGGAGAACATGTACCATACTGGAGAACATGTACCATAGCGGAGAACATGTACTATAGTGGAGAACAAGTCCCCCAGTGGAGAACATGTACCAAAGTGGAGAACAAGTACTTTAGTGGAGAACAAGTACCCTAGTGGAGAACATGTACAATAGTGGAGTACATGTGCCATAGTGGAGAACATGTACCAAAGTGGAGAACATGTACTGTAGTGGAGAACAAGTACCCTAGTGGAGAACATGTACAATAGTGGAGTGAGTGAATGAGTGAGTGAATAGATTTTAACGTCGCTTTCAACAACATTTCAGCTGTATCACGACAAACCAACTAAGAACCACCCAGCCCAGTTGCGTTCCTGCTACTTCAAAGAAGAAATCTTTGAAGCAGCATGGAACCAGACACCCTCCATCCACCCTATAAACACTGAGGACAGCGCACAAGACACAGACAGGATGTTTACATGGTGCAATAAAGACAAGTGATATTACAGTGCTAGACATCACATTATCAAGTTCCTGTTGCTTCTAAGCAAAATGCATTGAAGCAACAGGAACCTGAACCCACCCAAACACCAGCTACAATAGTGGAGTACATGTACCAAAGTGGAGAACATGTACCAAAGTGGAGAACATGTACTGTAGTGGAGAACAAGTACCCTAGTGGAGAACATGTACCAAAGTGGAGAACATATACCATAGTGGAGAACATGTACTGTAGTGGAGAACAAGTACCCTAGTGGAGAACATGTACAATAGTGGAGTACATGTGCCATAGTGGAGAGCATGTACCATAGTGGAGAACATGCACCATACTGTAGAACATGTACCATTGCGAAAAAACATGTACCATAGTGAAGAACCTGTACAATACTGGAGAATATGTACCAAAGTGGAGAACAAGTATCAAAGTGGAGAACATGTATCATACTCGAGAACATGTACCATAGCAGAGAACAAGTACCATAGTAGAGAACAAGTACCATAGTAGAGAACAAGTACCATAGTAGAGAACAAGTACCATAGTAGAGAACAAGTACCATAGTAGAGAACATGTACCAAAGTGGAGAACATGTACAATACTGCAGAACATGTACCATAGTGAAGAACATTTACTATAGTGGAGAACAAGCATCCTGGTGGAGAACATGTACAATAGTGGAGAACATGTGCCATAGCGGAGAACATGTATCATAGGGGAGAGCATGTACAATAGTGGAGAACATGTACCATAGTGGAGAACATGTACCATAGTGGAGAACATGTACAATAGTGGAGAACCTGCACCATACTGGAGAAGTGGAGAACAAGTACAGTAGTGGGGAACTAGAACTCATGGACTTGGTATGTAATAGATCTGTGTTAAGTAGGGTATTGTCTGGTTCAGGTCTCTGTAATACGCAAACATTACAGGACCCCGTCTTCGGTGTGTTGTTGCAAAAGTAACAGCTCTAATAGGCTGTTCCATGAAGTGATCACGACCCGTGGATTGGGAGAGGAATAACATGGCGTTATTGTCCGGACAAGATCCAACTGCTGAAAATCCAAGATGGCTGTATTACACAATTAACTGAAAAGCAATCCCAATCGTCCTCTCACCGATGTCAAGCCATTCTCCAAGTCCTAAGTCACTCAATCATTCTAGAGTTATTGTCCGGACAAGATCCAACTGCTTGAAATGCAATGTAACGCAATATTGCCGATGCATGGTGGCAATATTGGATTATGCCTGTCCAAGAAACACAATTCCAACCTTCTTCACATCAAGTTTGGAGTCGATTGGTTCAAAAGTTCTCGCATTCCTGGGCAGACAAGAGATGTGTAAATGCGGGACTTGCACAATACACGGTTCCGGCCTCGGTCGATAGGACTGTCTTTGTCTTTATTTCCGTGCTAGGCACAGCTGAGTAGGCTGGCCGATCGTTTCGCTTGGACGCGTAGTGGGCGATAACTCTCCGTAATAACCACCGCCCAGCCGCCAGAATCGCGGTGAGCGACATTTCCTGTTTATCGAGGAAAAGCAGCCGACATGGAAATGGATGTGAAAATAGCAGCTACTGCGTGTTTGCGTTAAGGTATGTGGTTGATTTATATGATTTTAAGTTCAATACTTGATATAATCGATATAAACCTGTCGTAGTTTATTCGATTGTGTCGCCATATTCTTTAGCAATGGTGAAATACAAATCTGTTGAATATAAAACCTGCCCGCGGGATGATTGAAATAGTATAAACGTTTCCGTTCCGGGTAGTTTATATTTTGGAAACATTCAAGGAATTTCCGTAGGTAAGCAAACCCTATATCGCGAGGTATCATGCAGATAGTTGTCATTTGAACTCCACTAAAGTTAATAAATACCGCGACGTCGGCATTAGCTGACAATGGGTTAAATGTGTATTCATGCCAGCATGCTGTACAGGAGAGCTCCAGCCGTTAGATCTCAGCGGGAATGGAGCTTTCAAAGCCGCCCTGAAAGACCAGCTCAGTGCCTAGCAGACGATAGAAGTGGGATAAAACGGAAATAAAGGCAAAGGTGATCCTAGCGGCCGAGGCCGGAACCGTGCATTGTGCAAGTCCCGCATTGCTGATGAAGGCCATTTTGGAATTTGCAGGTGGCTGAAAAGCAATCCCAACTGCCCCTCTCACTGATGTCAAGCCACTCTAGAAGTTTGAGGACGATCGGTTGAATTGTTTGAGTTATTGTTTGGACAACATCAAACTGCTCATCCAAGATGACCAGTGGCGGCCATTTTTGATTACACAGCTAACTGAAAAGCAATCTCAACTGTCCTCTCATCTATATGAAGCCATTCTCCAAGTTTGAAGTCAATCCATTGAATCATTCTCGAGTTATTGTCCCGACAAGATCCAACTGCTTAAAATGCAACATGACCCAATACCACCAATGCATAGTGGCCATATTGGATTATGCATGTCCAAGAAACACAATTCCAACCGTCCTCTCACCAAGTTTGAAGTCAATCGGTTGAATAGTTCTCGCGCTCTTGGTCAGACAAAAAATGTGTAAATTGCTGATGATGGTCATTTTGGATTTTGCAGTAACTAAAAAGCAATCCCTACTGCCCTCTCAATGATGTGAAGCCACTCTTCAAGTTTGAAGTCGATGGAATCGTTTTTGAGTTATTGTCCAGACAACATCAAATTGCTGATCCAAGATGGCCGGTGGCAGCCATTTTGGATTACACGGGTAACTGAAAAGCAATCACAACCGTTCTCTCACCGATGTCAAGCCATTCTCCAAGTTTGAAGTCAATCGATTGAATCGTTCTGGAGTTATAGTCCAGACAAAATGCTTAAAATGCAACATAATCCAATATCGCCGATGCATGGCGGCCATGTTTGATTATGCAAGTCCATGAAACACATCTATTGTCAAACAATCCTCAGTCTGTTCTTAGGTGAAGAGGATTGACAAAGTGGCAGATCAATACTCAGTGTGAGAGAGGAAGGTATCTCATACTGTTCACAACATGCACAATATCTCACCATAATTGTTGTGAATATCCAGTAAATGGCAGCAGGAAGATGCTCTTCCACCCCATCCACCAATCAAACAGGGTCAAGAAACTAAGCTGTACACTCAGAAGTGATGAGTTTTTTTCCAAACTTTATGATCCTCTGTATTATGACATCATTCTTACAAAATGATATATGGGAAAGGAAACATGCACATTCAACATGGTGCCTACTAACCTTGCACTAAACATCATCATTGAAGGTCTGGGAGCTAGTGTAGGAGACAACAAGTCTGTGGTACTGGACACTGGTGAACTGGACATCTCAGGTCCAAAATCTGACAAAATACTGGATTGTGACAGGCTCAGATTCTGAAATAGAACATAGTACAACAATTAAATGCTGCATCCATGAATACTCCTTAGTCACATTAACATGATGTTCATTATCCATGTACACTGTTATAATATTTTTCACATGGATAGGAATAATTTGGGATTGAACCCAGTACCTCCTGCTTTAATACGAGGCCAACGCTTCAGCCATTAGGCCACTGCAGTGTGGTTCACCTCACTTAATTATATGCTGCTTTATCAAATTATTGAACACTGCATTATTGCATTAATTGTGAAATAACACATCCAAACACAGAGACCTTAATTCTGATCGATGGAAATGTAGACAGGCTAAATGCATCAATTCGTCTTGAGAAGGTTACATTATAGACTAAACTATTGAACTCACCCGCCTGTGTTCGCGGAGTTTAGCAGCTTCCACAGGATGGTTGAATCTGAACATGTGTGTCTTCCCCAGCAGGATCACATCACCTGTATATAACGATTGAAACTAATATACTAATTTTGTCAAAGTGGACCACAATATACACTTGTGTGTGTGAGTGTTCTTTTTAACATGACATTATCAGTAAAGAAGTCCAGAAGCTGTAGCACAGAGTGGGTCCACTCAATAGAAAGCGCTACAGACGTGCTCAACTTCAGAAATCCATTAAAACCGACTTCAATTTAGACGTAGTGCTTTCAGTGATTTGTACTAAAATGTTAGAGAGAAGGCAGCAAGAATTGTGTATGAGATTGTATAACCTTGTGAACTGACCTTGTGTAAGATTGGTTGGTTCTTTGATATCGATGCCATTGAGAGCACAGAGTACACCTCTATTAGGGTAGATTGTCACACTACCAAGGACATTCTTAATGATACAATGTTCTCTCTGGATGGCTGGACCACTTAACGCTGGCAATAGCAACAACAAAGGTAGGTTAATGTACAGGTGAAATCATTATGGCTTAAACAAATCATTACGAGTTAAACAAATCTGTGGATGAGAATCCAGTTACATGTATAATGTAGCACCCTAAGAATTACATAATAATTAACATAACATGCAAACACGGTGAATTTGTGAAGGATGATTTGAATCCCGGACTTGAACTTTAATTGAAGTTAATCCTTCGACAAAGAAGGTCTGCCCCAGTAGCAGTGGTAGGTGCATTGATATGACTGCATGACATTTGGTCTGTTCTAATTGTCTACTTCCTATCTCTTCAGTATAGGATGTTTTTATTTACTATAGATAACCATGGTAAATATGGATCAAAGTATCTTACTATTCTAAGAAAGGTCAATTATGATAACATTTATGCTCATTCTAGCATCTTCAGGACAAAAATAGTCCAGATATCATCGAATAAAAATATTTCCTATGCAAAAGAGATAAAGAAAGGTATTAGGAGAACAAACCATAAATCATCTGGGAAGCCACATGTCAATGCATCTGTTGCTGCTATCAGGACAGATCTAATTGTCTAAGGACTAACTTTAATTACAGTGCAGGATTTGTATGATTACACAAATAAGCACATCAAGACAGAAAATTTGTAGAAACAGTAAGTGCACTGTACATAACACAACATGCTGAGCATATAACTGGATGATAAGTGAAGTTGTTGTGGATGATAAGTGAAGTTGTTGTGGATGATAAGTGAAGTTGTTGTGGATGATAAGTGAAGTTGTTGTGGATGATAAGTGAAGTTGTTGTGGATGATAAGTGAAGTTGTTGTGGATGATAAGTGAAGTTGTTGTGGATGATAAGTGAAGTTGTGTCCTGACAAGCCAACAGTTATAATCTTTTCTAGCCGAAGATGAACACTTCCTATTCAAAGGCATTTATATAACCAAGAACAAGAATTCCACATTTTCTCTTTGTGTACACAGAAATACAACATAATATTTGGCCTGCGCAAGAATGTTATCGAATCACTTACTTATATCTTGTTCTCTGCTGGCGTCCTCTCTCCCAATCCTGGTTTTACCCTCCTTCAATAAACAAATACAGTCAATATTACATATAACATATCATCTACAGGAAGTAGCCCACAGATATGATAATTACATCAATGCATGTTTAGAGATTCGGGCAATAGATATCTCAGACATATTGCAGAGATAAAATAACCAACAATGGCCAAAGTTTTGTGTCACCCATACATTTTCCCCCACATAGTATAATTGGTAAAATTTTGAACTTGTTTAAGGGTGTTTTACTTTTGTTCTGGAAAGCATAAGGCTGATTCCTGTACCAATTTCCACCCCGGATGAATGCTGTCATACACGCACAAGATAAAAGCTGAGGTTCAACACGTGGGACCACTGAGAGAGACGAGATTGAATCAACAAGTGTGGATTCTGAGACTTTTTCCCGTGATAAGTGAAATTTCAGAATATTTTGAAAAGCACCTGATTATTTGATGACAATATATTTTGTTTATTTCTAGACAAAACTGTGACTTATGAGCTATATATTTAAGAAATATACATACATAATTGATCAGTGGAATAATTGGTGTATTTTATTGAAATTTCCTTCCACTCCTTTATCAGCATATTTTCCCAGTGTTCTTTGTATCCAAAAACAAGGGAGGCTACAAGCGGGTCCCACAAATTAAATCCCAACATTATCTTGAGTGTGCAACACAGCGTTGATCCGGGACAATAATTGGCTCAGGAATCAGTCTTCAGCTTTCCAGAAATAAAGAAAAAACATCCGTAAACAGGTTCATAATTTCACTAATTATACTATATGGGGGAAAATGTCGCTGAGGAAATTGTCACTAGGAAATATGTCACTGAGGGGAAATGTCGCTGGAGAAACTCTTGCAGGGAAAAATGTTGTCAGGGGAAAATTTTGGTACCCCAACATCCTTGTAAAGTTCTATATATATATGTGGTTGTGTGTGAGTATATTCTAACCTTAAGGTGATAAATAATGACCCCTGTACTGAGAATGTCATCATCCATGCCTATTAGGTGAGGAAGCTGAGAGTCAACAATGACCCCTTGAGAGCTGGCCCGACGTCCTTGTAATGTTCTGCGGATACTCATATCAGATTCCTGCAGGGTGAATACAGAGAGAGGATTATGGTTTAACGTTGTATTCAGCAATATAAGCACGAATACAATTGGATGTATGGTCAGATAACAAACTTGGACATTTTCTTTTTGTCATGTTGCAGAGCAACCAAATTGAGAACGATTTTGAACAATCAGCTACGGCTGAACATAAGCAGAATATTGAACAATCAAATTGTATCGGATTCCAAAATTTGTTAGCAAGTGATCAAATTATTATTGTACATATGGAATGAATATGGTGTATTTATTACGTGCCAATTCAATACAATTTTCCAGTAGCAGGCATATAAAAGATATTTCCATGTACATAAATTATAAACATCGGAATCTAACTATCTAATGATAAACACAATATTGTTCTTAGATGTTTGTGAACAGAGATGCAAGGGAATGATGTGAACTCACATTGAGGATTTCATGTGTCTCATGCCATTTATCAATCCACGTCTGTGTCAGCTGGTTCGCCTAACAGGAAATAGAAAATAATGACCAGTTGTTTACAAACAATATACAGAGAAAAATCCATAGATCTATTTTCTCATTGAATTATTCAAATGACTCCCTGTAATTCATTTTCAATATTAAACAAGATTAGTTCTATGAAAGGACTCATATATATCCTCCCTATACTATACACTGATCTAATTGATCCCTGAGGAATTGTGAGGATATTTGAGAACATGCAATAATAATATTAAAGAATAATGGGATTTATAAGATAAACATACCCGATCCTCATTCTCCTGTAGTTTCTCAAACAGGAATGTGTTGGTGCCCGACTCCTGGAGAGACATGAGTGGTGCCCCCTGATCCACAGAATGAAATAAATGTTGTGATAAATACAAATGTTCCACTTTATCAGTCATATAGCACATTCTTTCAAGCTTGAGATAATATTAGGAATTCGGTAGGTACACGGCATAGGTTCATATGCTGTTATTTTCTTTTCAAGAGCAAGAGATGTTCAACTGTGATAAGGGAGGCAATCCAAAGGAAGGGAGACAATCCAAAGAAAAAAAGGTGATTCAAGCTGATCTTTCATGTGGTAAATTATATAATCTATCTTACATAAATTGTTATCTAACATTATCAAAAATGAACCACTTATTTCCAAATGCAGTAATATGTTAAATGATTCAAGGTATAATTTGTAATGCAGAGAAAACGAAACTAAATCTGCCTAAAATAGCAGATATGCAAATGATCAGGATTAAAAATGTTACATGCAGAAAAATATAAAGCTACCATACAGCCAAAAGAGATTAGAATAAGGCAAAACAATAAATTACAGAAACAGAAAATGTAAAAGCATTGAACTATAATCACACAGTACCCGGTACTTTGAAACTGTGTAAACCATCACCTGAATAAATCGACAAACTAAAATACTGACATTTGTCATGGTCCCAATATTTTATTTGAATCGGTACAAATACAGAAATTTGTCTGAACTGACACAATGGTTGGTCTAATAAATCAGGGCTGGTTAACACAAGTTTCACAGTATAAACCGATATATATATATCAGACAGTACATGTATGTGCTGATGGATGAGCAACATTCCAGAGGTGGTTGTTATTAGAAGTAATCTAGAGTACCTGTGTGTCTGATTGACTACCATGCTTTTTACGTTTGATTGGCACAATAAATACAATCTCATTCTGCTGGGAGTTATTCTGAAATCAGATATTATTATTCAAGGTAACAGATTCATTATGTACAGCATTCATATTCATTCTATCAGATTTTAAACAATAATATGAAGGTCTTATAGATGTAGTAATTCCCCCCCCCCCCCACACACACACACATGTATTATGATGCAGTACTTCAAAAGATAAGCCAAACCAAGTATTATCTTTCGACTTATACTCAATATTATGTGACCGACCAATGGCCTATACGGGTACATGTTTGGTAATGTTGAGAGCATGCCACAGAAGAACTCGTTTCCAAAACGAAATACAACATGCTTTATTCCACCCTCAACCAATGGCAAAACAATCCATCTGATACTCAAGGTCATTCATAAACAGAACATTACAATCGTTTTGTTTCATCTATGCCCGATACACTGAACTGATATTTCATTCAGTGTATAATAACAGCTCCCCAAAACATCTGTTCCGTTACATTCACTGACATGCACATGTCCTCAAGAATATATATATACATTGTACATAACAAAATGCTGTTAATATATTTGATCATGCTTGTATGGTCTCAAGCTTTATAATATGTTATGAGCATCGCAGCAGAAACTTACCCCAGATTTAGAGAGTAAGCCCCAAAACTAAAAGAATAACCAATAGCAAATATGGAATACCCAACCCAAATGTTTATGGAAGAAAGATAACTTTGGAGTAAAGATGAACATACACATGTAATGTGGGCAGTCAATTCCCAGGGACCTGAAAATCTGATGATGTAATATGTAAATACTAGCATTTGTAACACGTTAATTGTGAACATGTGCCTCTATATTGTCATTCTACATGTATATTTGAGCATAGGTGAAATAAGACAGGCAAATTCTTAAAAGAAATTCACGATTAGAAAAATAAAAGAAATATAATAAGCTAATTGTGAGCAAATGTGCTGTCTACAGAGGTGTACTTCTAAAGAGAAAAGAAATGAGATGACAACAAGCTGGTGTTGTTTAAATGAAATGACAATAAGCATGTGTTGTATGAAATGATAACAAGCTTGTGTTATATTTCTTCAGCATATTATGTTAAACTCACCATTTGTGCGGTAGCTAACATCTGACGTAGCCTCTCTATCTCTCTCTTCAACTCTCGGATCAATGTTACATTGCAGTCCTACAGACATAATATATAACTGTCAGTTAAGTGAGTACAGTCACAGATGAAATCTTAGCATTACAAGTTACAAGTATTGTGTGTACATCAAGCTCAACATTAATATACACTGCCTGCCTGCATTGTGTAATTTCTCCTATTGTTTGAGGTTACTTTTCCCTTGTTTTACCTGATACTGAACAATGGATTAACTAGATTAAATATTGATATAACTTTGACTGTTAGATGTATATGGATGTGCATGTTATCATAATCAACAGATCAATACACAGGAGATAGAAGCAAAGTTCTTCAACTACCTTCATGCGGATACAGGTAAGTTTTTTTCAGTAAAAAAATATATAAACATGTTTATTCATTTCAAACAGAATTTGATGGTTAACATACATGAATAATTAATGTAGGTTACTCTATAACTAAGTTGATTATAACGATCAACTCACTAATATAATATCGAACATTCATTCTTGGTTCAGATAGATCCCTTTGAAAAGGCAGGTGTTATGGGTCTCACCTCATTAATCTTGGGTTTATTGATGATACTTTTGGCCCGTTGTGCGTACCGTAATGTACTCAAGGATTCACTGTAGTACAGACTGGCTGGAGTTATTGCTGTGGTGGACAATATAGTGAGTACAGTTATGAGGTAAGTACAAAGAAGATAGGCTGTCTGGATACATGGCTGATGGGAGAGATTATCAGGCAAGTACAAAGAAGATAGGCATGGGTACATGGGTGGTGAGAGGCTTCTCCGCAATGTAATGGCCCAAACAACAGATCCTTACAATGTAATGGCCCAAACAACAGATCCTTACAATGTAATGGCCCAAACAACAGATCCTTACAATGTAATGGCCCAAACAACAGATCCTTACAATGTAATGGCCCAAACAACAGATCCTTACAATGTAATGGCCCAAACAACACATCCTTACAATGTAATGGCCCAAACAACAGATCCTTACAAGAAACATTCTGAATGATTTGATACCAAAGCAATTAAATAGTTGTTTGAGCTATTAGCCCATAAATGGTAGATAAGTTGGCAAGATGCAAATTGAATTTTAAACTTGATGAAAAGATTAAATTATCATCAAGTCAACTTGTACTGAATATTGTTATGAGAAATGAGACTACTTCAAATTTCATGCTCTGGGTATAGATGATACAAACATTACACATTTGAGTGAAACCACCATTCATTGAGTTCAAAATATGTGAAAGTCTTTCTTTTATTTAGTTCAGATTTTTGAACATGCCCAGGTCCCGCATGAGTCATCAATGAGATAGCTGGGTCAGGTATTTCTTAATTCATTCAAATTCTTTTGTTATTCCAAGTCAAACTATGAGAATGAATAAATTACAGATCGGGAACAGTGCCGAAAGTGAATAGGACCCTATCCATTTTCTTACAAAAGGTTCCAAGGAACATACATGATTGTAAAAATAGATCGATCTATCACAAAAGATTTATTGTTTGTTTTTGAACCCGCAATGGATACTTTTCAGCCAGTAGTTAAAGTAATGGTGTATACGAGCCTGAGAGATGGAATAGAAGGAGTATAGTGTTACTGACTGGCAATCATCATAGTTTTAGAGTTGCCCCCCAGACTGTCCTTAAGGAGCCAAGTGAGGACAGAGTCTCGGTATGGAATGTAGAAGGAACGTTGTTTGCGTGGACTACCATGGGGACTGCCCATTGTCTCGCTGGCTGAGCTGTTGTGTAGACTGGCCATACTCTCTGTACTCCACGATAATAGGGACTTCTCAGCTGTACAGATAATACAATGTAACAGTTCATGTCAATACAATGTATAATGGACAGTCTTTGACAGCTTCAATATATACATTATCTGTCACATTGTTCATGGTTGGCTCTAGAAGGTCACTCCATAGCAGTGACTATTATGAAAGAGAATAACAAATGACATAGAATGGAACTGAATATACATATATTCTACAACAGTAGCGACTTGTCAGCTCTTTATGAAGGACTAACAGGGACAAAATACAACATTGTCAGAACAGAATAGAAATGACCAAAGCCTGTGGACTGCACAACTCTGGTTAAATAGGTGTTTGAAGATTAGAAGGTACCAGTTAGAAGCACATGCCCTCTCTGTCATACAATATAGCTGGCCAATCTGGTTGTAATTCAAAGCTGTATTCACCAGTTTACCATATTCTAGAACAGCTTAACGCTCCTCAATACAATGTTGAATAAGCAGTGCTTGGCCTTGGGTAAAAATGATATATCAAATTATTCTTATAAACCAGTGGAGTGCACTGAAGCAACTGGGAGCAAGCTTTTTATTGACTTGGACTATTTTCTACAGCTTACCTAAAGATTTGATGACATTTCCCAAAGTGACAAGGGATTTGTTAATATTAGCACCTTCTTTTAATCTGCCCTTGTAGTTTTGGTTCAATGTGGTATCGGCCCTTTCACTGTAAACAATCATTTACAAACATTAATTAGGTCAAATATACCATCTCATTACAGAACTATACTGACCTGTCCACAATGAATACATGTAAATACACTTACATTATTGAGACATATCGTGAATTGTGCAGATATTATATTGTAATGTATAGAAAAAGTTCCAGATGAAAATAAACACAAACATTTGATTTATTGTAGATAATGAAGAGAACTATTCTATGTCCATATATGGAGATCTTACCTGCCCGCCAGATCAACCAGGTGAATTTTACTAACTATTTCACTGGGTAGATCATCAACAAGTTGGGCCTGTATATAGATGAGAAAATTATTGTTTACATGTGATTATCTGAAATTAAATGTATAAGACTGACTGATCCAGTCCATGTTTTATTGCAAAGATGAAGACAATATATCCCAAACAAAACAATTTTTTAATAGATCGTACAGAACTCAAACAGAACTCGTACAGAACTCAAACAGAACTCATACAGAACTCAAACAGAACTCGTACAGAACTCATACAGAACTCAAACAGAACTCGTACAGAACCTGCAGAAACAAGTTATTAGAACGTGTTATTGAAGAGTTCTTTAATAACTCACCAATAACTTACATTGTCAAACTTTCAAGGTTTACAGACCTAACGAGTTACTGAAGAGTTCTTTAATAACTCACCAATAACTTACATTGTCAAACTTTCAAGGTTTACAGACCTAATGAGTTATTGAAGAGTTCTTTAATAACTCACCAATAACTTACATTGTCAAACTTTCAAGGTTTACAGACCTAATGAGTTATTGAAGAGTTCTTTAATAACTCACCAATAACTCGCATTGTCAAACTTTCAAGGTTTACAGACCTAACGAGTTATTAGTGATCTATTAGCACAGTACAATTTAAACACGAGTTCTTAACTCTGCATCCTGGCACATTTGCCTTTATGTGAGTTAAGCATGAGTTATTAGCTTGGCCCTGTTTGCAGGGTCCTCCGCATATGAGTTAAACACAAGTTATTAGCAAAAGGAAACTGATACCCTGTCTAAATCCAGAGGGCGCTAATTGTTTCCTGTTTGAATTTTACATTTTGGAGGGAGGACATGATCATTTGTCACAAGAAAAGGTTTAAGGTAGGAAATAGGAAGAATTTAGGCAATTTAACTGGTTCTAATGGGGTTCGCCAGTTCGAACTGACACCAGGTGGCTACGTGTACCAAGAGGTAAATGACGCATGCCCATGTCGTTTTTCTGGACGTCACAAGGGCAACGTCATAATGTAACGACTTTATAATTGTTCATTTTATGACGCTACGTCTTCTTTACCTGCTAGAGTACTAGTGCCACCTAGTGTGTCTGGCGATCCCCATTGCCCCGAAGTATAGACCTGAATACTGCTAATAGTGATGGCATTGTAAATGTGTTTTTAGTATTTTCAGCAATTTCACTGAAATGGAGAGATATCCTAACTGTCAAAGACATGCATGTATAGTCTACATGTACAGCCTAGATGTACACAATCCTGATTCTGACTAGCTCCATCCTCATACAGCATGCCCTAAAGCTTATATGTAATTTTGATAGAGTATCCATAAACATAGTAAATGTTGCATACATGATATCATCCTGATTTGTACATGTACATATATCAATCAGACATATATGCATCCCTGGTCCTCCATCTTGTTTGGACGGTATGAGCAAGTCTTCAGTCATTAAAGAGTTATGTGCGAGTTATTACATACGGGTTATTATGTCATTTGTATGCGAAAAATCTCATGTTTGACTCGTACATAACTCTTGAGTTATTAGCGAGTTATTAAACACAAGTTATTAGCGATTTATTAAACAGGAGTTATTAGCTCATTTGCATGCGAAAAGTCTCGTGTTCAACTCGTACATAACTCGTGTTTAAGAAGTTGCTAACAACTCATGAGTTATTAGTATGAGTTATTTGCCTCTTTTTTTTTTTTGGTTAAGGGGGTGGAAAAAACATTAGCACAAAAAGTTACAAACAGGTTACCAGTCAATAATAGAGTGAATTGTTTAAGTTACAAACAGGTTACCAGTCAATAATAGAGTGAATTGTTTTCTGTCTCTCAGGCATGGGAATTGTTACCACTGAAAAAATCGGAAATCTACTTCAAAAAGTCTCAAATTTTCCACCCCCAACCAGGAATATGGCATTTTTGGGCATTTCAGACAGAACTGACAACTTTTTATTTTTCAAAATTTTGATGAAAAAGTTTAAATCACCATATTGAAGGAAAATTCCCATGCCTGGTCCCTCTATGTAGCAGAAAAATGATGGCACTGGCAAGAATTCATAACCTAACATGTGATCACACCCCGATTTTTGTAAATCCAAAGCAAACAAATCAGACCCCAATTTGAAGAAATCTGTGCCCCTATAATGGTTTCAATCACATTTAATGACACAAATGAATAATAATATGTTTAAGGAGAAGAATTGAAGGTATGAATACTGTCAAGACATAATATGAGAGTACATGTTGTAACGATGACACAATTATTTATTTTTACATAATTATTATCTGTGCCCCAGAGCATTAATAATGATGTCTCCCTACAATGAAGTGGCGACTGTCCAAGCAAACCTATCCTATTACATACAGTAACTTTGGAATTACTCCAAGAATATAGGGATTTCTTCATGCGAACATTCAAGAAATTCTTCTCCACAAAAGGAGGGCATTATTACAATAAGGAAATGACAAACAATTACTGGTATGACATGGCCACCTGGCTTGCTCAGTCAGCTGTTAAATGGTCCTCAATATCACCGAAGTTGTTCCCCTACAGTGCATAGCTTTGTAACTAGAACAGACCGACCCTCCCCAATGGTTCAACATGGAGACGATTGAATGATTATGTTTGTTGTCTGTTCAAATGACACAATGTGTACCTGTATCTCTATTGAATATTTACAGTAATATAGTGGCAACAGAACCAATAAACATCACAAGTTATTTACATGTCCACTCAAATGGCCCCATGTACAAACCTGTATTTAACCTGTATCTGTACTGGATGTTTTCAGAATTGAAAGTACAACTTCATATATTATATATCAGTGGTTAAGGCATTATCAACACATGTATTATAAAATACCAGTCCAATACATCAGTAAGAGAAAAACAGGATACATAGAAATGTTCATAGTATGTACATGTTTTTGATGGTATGATTAGAAGTAAGTTTAATATTCATCCGGTATATTGGTGTTGGTATAACAATCACACATATAAGAAAGACATCACGAAGGTACCGTACCACATATATGTAGAGTTATCTAACTTGGGCTGAGGGGGAGGGAGGGGGTATAGATATAAAGGCAAGTAATCACCTGTGTTACATGTTGTAAGTTACTGAGAAGCCTGAAGCTGTACATACCTGTGTAAATGTGATAGTGATGATGGCGTGACTACGACTGCTGTGGTCGTGCATGTGCGTGGCAGCAGTCACCCTGTAAACACAAACAGTCACTTCAATATAATACTGCATACAGATTTTCTAGGGAAAGATGAAAGTATTAGCAAATAAGAGTGGATTGAATATTGGAGTGGAAGGCTGGAGAATATGAGAAACAGGAAAAACAACTGATCCCCAGTTTATCATGATGGATACTATCCAATTTTATCGACATTTCACTGCAGATTGTAATGAAGAGCTCAGGATGTCACTCACGGAAACTTACATCAACAGATCTCAGATGTACAGACATGTCAAACCTTCCACGAGTATATATAAGTATACCTGATATGATTGCCTTTCTCAGATGTACAGAGTATATATAAGTATACCTGATAAGATTGCCTTTCTCAGATGTACAGAGTATATATAAGTATACCTGATATGATTGCCTTTCTCAGATGTACAGAGTATATATACGTATACCTGATATGATTGCCTTTCTCAGATGTACAGAGTATATATAAATATACCTGATATGATTGCCTTTCTCAGATGTACAGAGTATATATAAGTATACCTGATATGATTGCCTTTCTCAGATGTACAGAGTATATATAAATATACCTGATATGATTGCCTTTCTCAGATGTACAGAGTATATATAAATATACCTGATATGATTGCCTTTCTCAGATGTACAGAGTATATATAAGTATACCTGATATGAGTGCCTTTCTCAGATGTACAGAGTATATATAAGTATACCTGATATGATTGCCTTTCTCAGATGTACAGAGTATATATAAGTATACCTGATATGATTGCCTTTCTCTGATGTACAGAGTATATATAAGTATACCTGATATGATTGCCTTTCTCAGATGTACAGAGTATATATAAGTATACCTGATATGATTGCCTTTTCTCAGATGTACAGAGTATATATAAATATACCTGATATGATTGCCTTTCTCAGATGTACAGAGTATATATAAGTGTACCTGATATGATTGCCTTTCTCAGATGTACAGAGTATATATAAGTATACCTGATATGATTGCCTTTCTCCAGTAGTAATTGGATCTCCTTGTTGTTTTTCACCAGATGTTTGGAAAGGTCTATAAGATAGTCAATAAGAATACATGTTTAAAAATCACAAAAGTTGACACAGTTAATAGTTAGACAAATTATACATATCAATCAGATATTCATATTCCTTATTAAGATTTTAGCACCTGAAGATTTCATCAATGTTTTAGATTTGTTGGAGTTGCCATGCTGTGCTTGAATTATGTTGTATCTCATACAGAGAACATGTTGTACCTCATACAGAGACCATGTTGTATCTCATACAGAGACCATGTTGTATCTCATACAGAGACCATGTTGTATCTCATACAGAGACCATGTTATATCTCATACAGAGAACATGTTGTATCTCATACAGAGAACATGTTGTATCTCATACAGAGACCATGTTGTATCTCATACAGAGAACATGTTGTATCTCATACAGAGAACATGTTGTATCTCATACAGAGAACATGTTGTATCTCATACAGAGACCATGTTGTATTTCATACAGAGACCATGTTATATCTCATACAGAGAACATGTTGTATCTCATACAGAGACCATGTTGTATTTCATACAGAG